>LPNX010465012.1:322474-484383 GCA_001517045.1 Pseudotsuga menziesii | reverse complement strand
AAATCTTAAACACAAATATGGTTTTTTTTACAGATTCCAAATATGTAACTTTTATTTAAAATTATTAATTTTTCATATTTTTCTTCAAATTCTTTTCTCTTCTACCTCCTTAACTCATGAAACACACTGTTAGTGTTTCTTCTATAACTTTTTCGATTCTTGATCACTTCAAACAAAAATTGTATGGTGCACAAGTACACACTAACCTCTACGTTCTATCAAAACCCCATTTCATGATTTTTGAATTAAGACCTTCAAAGGATGCACCCACAAAACACGTACCATTTTCGAGGTTTTCTCACTTAGAAAATTATAAAAATATTATTAAATTACTAATTTAATTTTTGAAAAATAATTCTGCACTAGTGCTATGGGTTCTCTACATGGATGTCAATTTTTGTATCTTGATTCGATCATTTAGGCCCTCAAAGGATGCACCCACAAAAAGATATACCTTAGAATTTCCCTGAAAAATAAAAAGTACCTGTTAGGAAAAATGAAATTTGACATAGCTATGCAAATTTTCGATACATAAAAGTTATATATTCGGAAAGGTGATTCAATTTCCTACATTTCATGTTTTTTACTCAATGTAAGATATTTTGCATAAGTATCTCAAAAAATCCAAGTAAGTTGAGAGATGCCTGATTTTTCAGGTTTCTATTGCATCTAATGCGCCAAAAAGGTCCCTCATCTTCTTGCACAGGCCCTTAATTGACTTATATATGAATTAGGAATGACATGGAAAACAACTGAACCAATACCCAATTGGTTCAAAAAATAAGAAACTAGTTTTTCTATAGCATCTACGAAGAAAAAGTTGTGTAAGGCAGGTTTTACTTAAAAAAAAAAACACTAACTTAATCCCACATGTGTGATTACTAGCTTGTACATATTTATATGAAAGTTAAGTTATTATATAATGTATTGGTGTGTAATTACAAACGCATTAGCATAAATTATAAAAAATTAAGTTATTATATAATATATTGGTGTAATTATAGAACATCCTACACCAAAGATATATAAGCAATCTAAATTATTCAAGGGACTTGGGCTATTTCTTGACTTAACTTTTATACCTATTATTTCACATAAAAATGAAATATAGTAATGAGATTTGTGTAACGTTCCTCTCACCTAATCCAACCAACAGGAGGGGACATTAGACCGATTCGAGCTTCTAAATTCTACACCATATCCAATTACAATTTCATAATAAAAAATATACATAAACAAACACACACAACATAAATAAAATCGATCCACACACATATAGTATGCATTTAACAACATTATCATTACAAGAATCAATGAAAAACATTGCATAATCAAATACAAGAGAATAGTTATCTTTAAATAATGGAGATCCAAGTAATTGGTTGTGTAAGAGCGATTTTTCACTCATCTTTAGGCACTTTGTCCAACATATACTCTTTCTACTGAGAGATAGCCCCAAGCTTGGCTATGAGGCCACCAAGGCGAAGGAGACACCTACAGGATTCTCTCTCTCAATCCACAACCCAATAAGATTAAAAAAATTCAAACCAGCAACTTAAACAACTCATCCATTTATTGTAGATTAATCAAACTTTAATTATAGTTTAAACTCATTAATCAATGTTAAACAACTTAAAAGAAATGATTCCAATGGCCTTAATCCGCCATACTGAACATAAAACGTCGATCCCGACTTTACTGTTCCAATATCGACTTTTCCATGCTGATCCTGATATCGACAGTCGGGAGTTAGCACAACTAGGCTGCCCAAAAACACAAACACACCAATCTCAACGTTTCGATCCTGACATTGGAACTTAGGAGTCGACACAGCCAAAAATCAAACATGACGGCCTCAATGTTTCAATCCTAGTGTTCTGATATTGACATCATCAATTGAAATTCGACAACCTCAAACAACAAACATAATAGCCGTGACATTCTAATTCCTACATCAAAAATCAGAAGTTAGAATTCGGCAACGCGACCAAACACATTGGTCCATCCCGACTTTTGATTCCTGATGTCAACACGTTGAGAGTTGAGAGTTGGGACCACAACAAAAAATAACGGGTCATTTTGAATTTTGGTTCCCAACATCGGCATGTTGGGAGTCGGGAGTCGGCCCAAAACAAAAAAACATGTGGCCAATTACACTCCCGACTTTCGATTCCCAACATTGGCCTGTTAGAAGTTGGGATTTAGAACGAACAACCACTAAACACAAATTACACTCTAGACTTTCGATTCCCAATGTTAGCATGTCTAAAGTCGGCAGTTGGAACGAACAACCGCTGAACACAAATTACACTCCCAACTTCAATTTCCCAACGTTGGAATGTCGGAAGTCGGTAGTTGGCTTCAACACAAAGACACATAGATCTACGGTCATGATTACACATCAACACCATGTTGATGCCTGAAAAATTCCCAGGTATCAAGTAGTAGGAATTCTCCCCGATGAACAATCCCAATTAGATCACACACTGTTTGGTGTGGGGAATCCATCTGGTTCATGGTTCCAGCTACCATAGATTAAGTTTTTTAATCTTTTACTGGTTATGGCCTAGTCCACATTTTACAATATTTTTGTTTAAATAATGATGTGCATGTGCTTAAGCTAAATGTAGGTCTAATCTAGATCTAAAACTATACTCTTCTATCCCCAGACAAGGAGCAGATTTAGATTTCATGGTAATATACTATAAATGCTCATAAAGGTCTAACAGATAACTGAACCAACAGAATAATCACATTCACAACAGAAAGAATACCAGAGGTAGCTCTAATATAATTAAACCATTTATTACCCTGTCAACATAGACATTTATACAGATACCAAAAATTCATGACCAAAGAAATAGTTCCAGGAGGTTAGAACAATATCACTGTATCATGTATAAAAGCAAGAAGAAATAGTTCTACAATATGCATTCCACACATTCCAATTAAATCTCTGTGTAGGACTTTTGTTCCAGCAAAATGATCCTTCTTATTAGCAAAGAGGTAGCTCTTTTACAACAATAGTCTATAATTCTTTCACCAGGAAAAAAGGTCTTCCTATGGTGCTGTAAACCCCTATTTATCCTATCTTTATCCATCACCCATGAGATTCCCAGGCTTCTTATTTTACCACCTGGATCAATCTAATGGTTTCATAATACAACAAATAAAAGAAAATGCATAGGCCTCGCCCTGATGGAAACACATGCTCCTTTATTTTCCCTACATATTTGCATTGCGAAATTGATTTTGTTGTCTCAAGGACCGGTCACGCTGATGTTCCTCCATGTGTTATGTTTCATGCTTCTTTATTTCCCACATCTCGCAATTTCCCATCCTAACATGTAAAACAATAATACCTGTGAAATACACAGAAACACCATGAGAGATATATTTGATCTGGGAACCACATAATTCACATCATTTCCATGTAATGATATGCATCGATTATTAAACAAAAAACGATAGTGACCAATGCCCTGTTATGCCGACAAATTTATTAGTTTAGGATTTGGGAGGAAAATTTCTCAGTTTCCCCAATGGTTCACAGTAAAAAAACAAACAGAAATGAACGACTCGGATTAAATCAAAGATGGATCGGGTCTGATTTGGACCGTCAGATCATGCATCCTTGACATCTCTTTTCCACCTCCGCCCTTTCGAAAAGTAGAAATCGGGTTTGTCAATTTTATCAACTTAGAAATCTACTCTTCTGCCTCCACCTTTCCACTTTCTCCCTTTCGGAAAGCGAAAAATGGAAACCAGGCTATTAATCTTTCATGAGGTTTAAACTTTAACCTTCCACCTCCGTATTTCTACTTCCACACTTTCATAAAGTGGGAATCGGAAGTTAGATTGTCTAGTTTCTCTGAAGTTTAAACGTTAACCTTCTGCCTTCGCATTTTTGCTTCTGCACTTCCGGAAAGCGGGAATCGGAAGTCGTATTGCCCAATTTCTCTGAAGTTTAAACATTAACTTTCTGACTCCGCACTTCCGCTCTTGCCATTCTGGAAAATGTAAATCGGAAGGCAGGCTTTCCAATGTGTTCAAAATTTAAACTCAACCCTTCCATTTTTCCACTTTCAGTCTTTTATTTTCCACCTTTTTGAGCCGTTGATTTGCGTGGAAACCTTCGAGACCATTGGATCTATGCATAAGTCAGAATCAGGTTTGTAACCTTTTCATAAGTGAAACTTGCATCTTTCACTTCCGTGTTTTTTCCTTTGCCCTTCCACTTCCTCCTTTTGCAGAAAGTGAAAATGGGAAGCCGAATCATCCAATTTTAACGAAGTTCAAACTTTAACTCTCTGACTCTGCACTTCCTCTCCCGCCATTTCTTGGTCGTTGGATCTTCATCAGAGCGATTCTCAGTCGTCGATCTTAAATCATAGTGGATTTTCTTGTATGGCTCGTTTCTTGGTCACATCTAAGTATGTTTTTCCAGAATCACACTTTGAATACAAGTACTCGACAATCTTTTCATAATTAGGGAGTCCAAAAAGAGTTTAAAGGAGACTCCATTAGGTTTCCTTTTCACGGTGAGAAGTTTTTTACGAGCCTGAAAAGAATAAAAAAAAGTCTCGAAACTTTGATACTGAGTTCTAAGAGCGTGACCAAAGTTTCGAAATAAATGCTCAGGGAATTTTTTCGTTTTTTGGTAGTACAAAAAAGTAAAAAACAAACTCCTCCATAGACACTACCGTTCATCTCTACATCCCTGCAATACTTAAAAATTCCATCAACCTCTTGAACATTCAAATAAAATGACTTTATAAACTATTTTAAAAGGTGTTTTTCATATCAAAATGATTTAAAACATTAATAATGTGAAAAATCCTAAAAATACATTTAAAAGCCAATTGAATAGTAAAAACAAGTCATCTTACTATTTACCAATTTGTGAGAGTGTTGGGGAGACTTTTGGATCCTGATCTTCAACCAGATATTCCAAGAGCGTCGACCATCCGTTTCTAGCACCGTCAGAGCCAGGTAAATGCTAAAACCATGTCCTTTCATTTAATTGTGTCCATTTTTTGTTTGGCTCAGATTTCTAGGGTCTTTGAACAATCCCTAAATCGAAAATGAGGGCACCGCTCCTGCCCCTGATGGGATAGCTGGTTGTCGATGAAAACCACGCTTGTTCAATTTCCCTCAGGTGGTGCCACTACTCTGTGTACATGAAGGACAGGAAGTGCCGGCTGTGAGGTTGGAAAACCATGTGGGAAATCCAAAAGAATTTTTTTTTGATGATTTTGATTGTTGAATATGGTTTTGACTAGCTCATTTGATGTTTTTGGAAGGTTTTATCCAATCCAAAATGGTTATATGGAAAGAACGGCAACATGATGAGGATAATGCATTGGCTGAGAGAAATGCGGGGTGCATTGTCGCTTTAAGAGGTTGTGGCCTCTTGAAATTATTTTTCACACCGAGTATGATATCTCATGAGCTCCTACTAGAGCGTATACTATGCATGTGGAACCCTGAGCAGCAGTATTTTGAGATGGGAGCCCATGTTTTGACCATAGAGGTCGAAGATATCTACTTTCTAACAGGTTTGTCTAGGCGGGGTGCTCCTATTTCATTGACTAGTTCCCGGGGAGGGGAAGTGACTACCCAGGAGTTGATAAACCGTTATTGTGATCCTGGTACTAGGATGTCGGGGAAGAAGATCCCCATAAAGGTAGTGGTGGATGATGCACTCGACACTGTTCTTTTCACTATGTAGAGGCTAGCATGAAGCCAAGGGCCTCATCAGGTGTCCAGAGAGCATTTTCTATATTCTATAGAAGTTATTGGACCCACTGTCTTCAACTGGGAAAAGGAACTTCTTCCGGTATTCAAGGACCAACTCACTAAATGTCGACAAGGGGAATTGAAGCAGTTCAGCTATGGATCCATTCTAGCTTGTTTCTTTTTCAAGCGGGTGCCCCACATGAGGCCCCAAGTGACCTTTATAGAGTTGTGGGCCAGATACCCTCGTATGCTGAGATGGGTAAGACTTATGGCTCGCATGGGAGGCGGAAGAGTCAAGGTGAAGTATGATGTTGGATTTGTTTGTTGGTTAGACGACCAGATCCTCATGATCGAGGATTATGCATATGTAAGAACTGAATTCAGGGGTGACCTTGATTTACCACTTCCACTTGGTGCACAGTGGGGAGACATCGGTAATGAAAAAGACCCTAAAATGTTGATTTTTTTTTTGTATTTTCATGTTTTATGTTTTTTATGAGCAGTAACAAGACCTAATATTTTCTCATGCAGATGTTGGAGCAACACAACCTGGGGGATCGTCCCCAATGGACAGGCGAGAGGGATCTTGGCTTGTTCACCAAGGTGATGACCAGATGGGAGAGCTAGAGGAGAACCTAGAGAGTTTAACCCTACATATCCTTGATGCAGCTATTGATGACCTTTCGATGAGGTACCAAAGGCACACCGTGGGAGTGCCAGGCCATTTTAGCCGACTGGTACGTAGAGTAGTACGAGATGTCATGTGTTAGTGTGATCATCACTAGGTGGTGTCTTGCTTGACGTATTATTGAAAGTTGAGATAGCTTCAGGATTTTGTATTATATTGTATTTTCTTGAAATCCACAATGCTTCAGATGAGGTCTCGTGACCATTTTTTTGTAAAAACATTTCACACACACACACACACACACACATATATATATATATATAGACTTTATTGCTGGTGTTTATATGTCTCAAATGGAAAATGTATTTACATGAGTTTTATGTGTTATTTATTGTTTATTTATAATATAATAAACCATGTTTGATTTCTGTGTTATGAATGAGCAATATACCAGTCTAGGATATAGTTTTCTAACGATTCAACAACTGCATTGTCTGCCCTAGGGATATGCTTGTAAGTAATAACTTCAAATGACCTTTCCAGTAGATGTGCTCTCTGGAAAAGACGAAGAAGTATGGGGTTTCTGATGGCATAGACATGGTTCAAATGACAAACCACTAACTATGAGTGCATGAATACTACCAAATCATGAATGCCTCGAGATGCAGCTTCAGTCAGTAGACCTATTACTGCCTGATACTCAGCGATGTTGTTGGTAGTTGGACCAATACAAACTGCTCCTGAAATGACTAAGTCGTGTGCAGGGGAATACAGAACCCAAGCAGCTGAAGCAAGGTTCAGGGTATGACAGCAAGCACCATCAGCAAAACCATAGAAGGCCGTCCGATTTGCATAACCAAAACATGGTATAAACATTTTGGACACTAAACTCAAAACCATACTGAAAATACTAAAACACACTGAAAGTAAAAAATGTACATATATACAAGGTACCATACACGAGTGATCTAAGCATAGTACATCTTCAAGTACAACCCATTGCGAGGTTGCTCGAAGGGGATTTCGTCATAATCTACAAGCTCATAGGCCCCTTTCTCTAAAACCTTGGAAATGATAAAATGACCGTACCACATTGATTCAAACTTCCATTTTCCTAGTTTATCATGTTTCTGATCGTAGGTCAAAACTAGGTCACCTTCATTAAAGACACAAGGTTGGATAGATTTTTCATACTACGCCTTGACGCGTTTCTTATGTGCCTCATTGACTAAGGCAACATCTCGTCTAGTTTCATCAAGATTGTTTAAATATAGAAATATTTCTTCCTCGATGGAAGTATCGAGGAGAAGTTCAAAGGCGAGTTTCAAAGACGGAATCTGACACTAAATAGGTAGGACAACTTCTAGTCCATAAACTAACTGGAAGGGTGTAAAACTAGTCGATGTTTTCACTGGAGTCCTATAAGCCCAAAGAGCAGAAAAAAAGAGTCTGGTGGCAGTTGGATTTATGATCTCCAACCATCCGATGCAGCACAGTTTCTAAGACTTTGTTAATGGCCTCGACCTGACCATTAACCTACAGATAATAGGCAGTTGAGCTTCCATGACGAAAACCAATCTTAGCACTTAACTATGCCATCATCTGATTCCAAAAATGTGATCCGTGACCAGTGACTATGGATTGTGGAACTCCAAACCTAGCTATTACGTGATTAAATAGGAAGAGGGCGATAGTCTTACCATCCTCTGCATATGTAGGCATAGCCTTGGCCCATTTGGTGAAATAATCCACCGCTACAATGATGTAACCATGCCCCCTGGCTGAGGTAGGATTACAATGCATAAAATCTATCCCCCATTTGGTGAAAGGTCCAACGGCAATAACGAGGTGTACCGGAGCATGGTGGGTGCGCTTTTTCGGATAGAAATGTTGGCAAGGTGGAAATTTCTTAACATCCTTGTTACAATATTTGAATATTGAGGAACGAAAATAACCAGTGCGAAGGATTTTCAGGTCTATAGCCATCCTAGAGAGATGAACGCCACATGCTCCAGAGTGGCAGTCATTGAGAACTTGTTCAACCTCTTCATGGGTGTCATCAGAGAATGGAATCTATACCACACCAGTACAATGTATCATTATGGATAAGGTAGTATTTCACGTGGTGACGAATGCGACGATGATCATCACGGGATATATGGGGTTGAAATCTTTGTATCTGGAGATAAATGATTAAATCTCCATACCACGGGTCGGTCATGCTTATCAGGAACATAAATTCATCTGGGAATGAATTACTAGGCTCAGAATCCATCAAAACATAGGGAAGGTCACACATCAGCTCTGCAAAGACCAATGATTTCTTTGAAGTAGCTTTCAAAAACTCAAGGTCAAACTCCTGCAAGATGACAATCCAGTGGGAATATTTCCCCCCTAGTACTTGACGAGTCAAGATGTAGTACATAGGGTTTTGGTCTGCAAGTACGGTAGTGGTGCAAATCAAGATGTAATGTCGATATTTTTGGACAACAATGACCATAGCCAATTCTAACTTCTCCACACATGAGTATTGAGTTTCAAAATCAAGAATATTCTTACTAGCGTAGTATATCACGTTTTCTTGGCCATTCTGATCGTCTTGGGATATAACCATTCTGATGGTAGTAGTAGAGGTAGTGACATATAAGAGAAAATACTTTGAATAATATGGGGGGTGTATCATAGGTGAATGAGACATAGCATGCTTAAGATTATCAAAGGCTCACTGGGCCTGGTCATCCCAGAAGTATGAAGTGTCCTTCTTGAGGAGACGCATATAACCGTGTGTTTTCTCAGCAAATTTACAAACAAAACAACAAAGAAATTTTTCCTTCCCTTGCAAAATTTGGAGTTCAATCATTTTGGTTGGGGAAAGTAGGGAAAGTATAGCAGTAATCTTTAATGGATTGATCTAGATGCCATCCTTAGAAACCACGAAACCTAAGAGACGTCCCGTTTCAACGCAAAAAACACATTTGTGCGGGTTCATCCATATTTTGTAATGACGATACCTTAGGAAAATGTCTCTAAGATGTTGAGGGTGGTCTTCCTATTGCTGTGAGTGCGTAGGGAGATCATCAAGGTATGTATCCACAATTTTTTTAATGTCATGAAACACATAGGACATGGCACGCTGGAATGTGGCTCCGGTGTTCTTGAGGCCAAAGGGTAACTTCCTATAGGCAAATGTTACCCATGGGCATATAAATGTCATCTTGTGCTGATCGGTGGGAAATATCTCAATCTGATTATAGCCAAAAAAATCCATCGATGAAAGAGAATATGACACTTCCATCATAGTTGTCGATAATCTAATCGATGTGCGGAGTTGGAAAATTGTCCTTAGGACAAGCTTTGTTCAGGTCTCTGAAATCGATACAGACTCTAATGGTTCCCTGCTTTTTTTCATAGGAACGATGTTAGATACCCATTTCGTTAGGGGTACATGATAGATGAATCATGTTGGTGGAAACCCACCAACAAAGCCTCATTGATAGGGGTTCTCACTCTATCAATGGCCAAATAGTGCGATCTCCCTGAGCACTGGCCTAGACAGGTTTTACCCTGCCGAGCAACATCCGCAGAGCGAACAAGGTCTCACCTGCGAGGTTCAAGGGAGAGCTGTCGAAACTGAGTTTCCGAAAGTTAGAAGGGAATATATAGAATCCATGGCTTCAACAACATAAGTATTAGATGACTCTAGGTCATTCAACAGAGTCAAGACAGTCCTCACAATTCACTTTCACAACTACAGATCTATTAGATCGCATTATTCATTCATAGCAGCAGTGTTATCATAGTAGTATCATTCAATAAACAACTTTAACAAGATTCATCATCATTTATCATAATTGCAATAGAATTTGGATAGATCACATCATCAGTTCATCGCAGCAACATCAATAAATCATAAACAGACTCAATCACAACAGATAAAATAGGAAAATAGAAGACAATATTTAGGCAACAAACGTCATGTCATATTAATTTAGTGCAACAAATCCACAAAAAATAATTATTCTCCACAATAGGAGATTGATTACATCCCAAAATTCAGTATCTAACACAGACAGATCGCAGATTGCTCAAAGCAGTAGACTCATCAAGACCATAGACAGATCACGACAGATCGATCATGCTTCTTTGTCTATTCTCATGTCATGTCGTGTCATCTATCATCTGTTGTGTCTTATACAATTACAAAACTAGCTCTATATATAGGCTTGTGCCTTAACATTAAAGGTCCACTTCTAACTAACTTGTCACCACTAATGACCTATGTCCACAAAACATGGTCAATTAATACATTAAATATTCAAAAAGAAGTTATCGTGCTGATCTGGCCTTGCATGGTGTCACATGAGGTTGCACAATTACCGTGATGCTGCTCAACTCACTTGCCAAAACCCCTGCCAATAGTACCCCAACACATTCTTGTGGCTCATCCTCAAGCCACATCAGGTTGACAGCGTATATGCTAATGTCTTGGCTTTGAAATCTTCAAACTGTTGTGACATCTATTGAACTTGGAGCTGGACATTTTCGGCAGCGCTTTGAAAGTTAAGAAAATCCTACTACATAGGGTGCATTGTCCCAACCTTTCTATCGACCATCTACTGCTTTTCTTGCATTGCCTGCAGCGTTGCAATGACTTTGACATCCAGCTGCCCACCAATGTCTTGAAACTCATCCAAATGGGAACGACGCTTTTGTTGGCGTTATTGGGAGCATGAAGCTCTTTGCTGAAGGTCCTTCAATTCCTTATACCACATGATTTTCACCATGAGTGGTAGTGCTTGCAGCGTAGTCTTCAGTGTTGTCAACTGCCCTTCAGCTTCTTGCGCCTTCCTGGTCAACTGGTCGAGCTTTTCATCCTAGACAACACTGTGCCAAAACCACATCGCCGGCTCCATGATTGTCTTTGCTTCTTGCTCCATTGTTTCAAAATGGCCCGCTACCTCCTCTATAGTGGCCTTCTGTTCGACAACCTGCTCTGGCGGCGTCTCTGGATGGACCAGGGCATTGAGTAGAAGATTGGTGTCCTGGAGCTTGACAATAGTTTACCCAAGTCGCTTGGCCTTAGCGACTATAGTAAGCTTGGCCATGCTCTCAAAAATATGTTGACAGGCCTCATTAATAGCTTTCTCTACCTCGTCAACACTTGCACACAAATGCACCTTCTCAATGATGAGGTGGTCTTGCATCTTCTTCAGCTCAGTGATTTCCTCGGTAGCCTTGCACTGCAGCTCAACCTGTGCCACATTCAATGCATCTATCTCACATACCTTCTCTTCCACTAGCTGCACCTTGACTTGATGCAGCTCCTTCGCTTCTTTCTGTAGCTTCTTAGCTGCGCTCTGTGACTGTACGTATCCATCAGTCAGCTCCTTCTATCTAGCCGCCAATTCCTGGGAGGAAACATGCTATAGCTCCACCAACACTTGAGTAGGTAACTTGTTTAGATCCATGGAAATGCTCTGGATCGACCGTAGTAATTGGTTCACTTCTTCACTTCCTGCGTCAATCGTAGTCGGAGGAACTTGAACGTTGCTAGCCCATGGCTCGGTACTGATCGACAGGACTTCCTCCATCACCACTTGCTCAAGTGTCTTCCTAGAAAAAACATCATAAATAGAATTTAACTTATCTTTTACCTCAGCAAACCCTTCTTCGTTGGATTCTCGTATCGCTTTTGTCGTGGTCGTAGAGGAGTCAGTGACTGCTTTGATGAGTCACTGCAGTTGGCAAGTCCTGATCGGGTACCGCTTCCTACATCATATTCTTGGTGCCATTTGGTTCAAGTTTCCTACCACATGCACTATGCTTCTTCCTCAAGGTCCGTCGACGAGTCATTGTCGGAGTCGTGAACACTTTGCTCCTTATGGATAGGCTCTTCAAGGGCATCAGCGGGCATCTCCTTAGAGAGTTCCTGCTATCTCACGGGGTTGCGCCATTCAGTCATCCACTCATTAATGAGGGAATTCAATTCTTCATCGATGAATTTGTAGGCTAGAGGTAACCACTACCTGTCGGGGTCCCGCCGCGCCTGAATATAAATAGAATGAGGCCCGATAGTGAACTAAATGAGCCGCTGATACTTGGATGATGGGTAGTTGGATAAGCTGGGAAATTTTATAGCAGTGGCTTGCAGTGCATCCCAATAGAGCCAAAAATGGATTGCACAGTCCATATGTTAACTAGGCTCCTCAACCCACCACAATTCTGATAGTGTGTGCCACAGCACACCTTCACCGCATCTACTTCCATTAGCTGATAATCTTTAGGTTCCATCCATGTGACAAGTGCAATAAGAATTAATAGACAGCTATAGGAAAATGGACGCCTAGCTTGAGCAATGAGAGCATCGTTGAGCAACTACTTGAGAAAAAACAAGGACCAGTTCATCTGTATGCCTTCTGCACATTTTTGGGCACATGCAACCACACCCGAATTGCACTGGACCGGTCGATTCCCCTGAACAACATTTCTCACCAAAATGTGTGCCTGATCCTCACCACCTATGAATTAATGTTGTCTATACGATAGGCGTGGCCATCACACTGCAATTTGAACCTCTCCTTCAGTTGCTTGGCAAGCTTCTTATTAGCATCCCGCCCACAGATATACTTCACTGGATCTTCCCCGGCCTTTGGAAATCCTGTAATTCTAGCAATTAGGTAGACCGTGATCAGAATGGGCTCAATCAAACAAAGCATCCCACCATGAAAGCAGGCCAAAATTTGTTTAACACAGGCATGGGCTTCATTCATTCACCCAAAATGAGGCATATTAGTGAGCCCCAAAAATCCAGAGTTGTTCAACCCACTCGTCCAATGTTGAGGAATCCACTGAATCGGTGCACTGGGCCCCATCAAAATTAATTCATAGGGCTCATCCTGAAAATATTTGAACAATAGCAAATTGTGGTCCTCAAAATTCAACTTTATTAAGGCAGGGATGATGTCAACTGAGAAAATTATCCCTTCCGGCAGTGGCGACAATTTTGGTGGATACTTCTAGTTCTTTGTGGGTTTCCTCAGCTTCACTCCTAGATGCATTGGAGCGACATATCCCAGGATATCATGGACAGAGACACCCCTGGGTTCCATAGACTCTATAGCTCCTGAGCTTGATGGCCTGGTCTATGCAGTCCCCTCTCCTTGTACTCTATCCGAAGTTCGGCTTTGCCTCTTTTGTGGCAGCATGGAACTAAGCTTCAGAGCCTTCCGCTTTCTCTTGGGGATGGATGAAGAGCCTACTTGCATGCTCATGACTTCTTCTTCATTGGTCATGGGCCAAATGAGGGATTCCTGCTCAATGGAAATCTCAATTACTTCAGGGTTGCTTAGCATGCTGCACTTCCCAACCCTTATGATGCACCCAATGACTCTACACATCTACTTTGCAACTCACACTCAATACTTAGCAATTGTACTCGACTCAACACTCTACTCACTTGATTGAATTGTTTTTAACAATGCCTTCCTCCCATGTCCCACACGCTTTTTATATCTATTTCCTAAGTTGAATTCATCATTTCCAAATATACCATATCCATCATTACCAAATCCAGTAGTAATGACACCAAATCCACCAGAAATATCACCCTCCTAACGGTCAGATCGACCATTAATGCGCGTCACTTCAACAAGTGCCGCCAACTAACTATTTTAACTACCTATATTTATTGCTGATCTAACCAACCCACAGCTCTGTGGCTGTCATAGGTGGTCTCCCATATTTCGCTACTAACGCCTATCTTGGCGCGGCTTCATCCGCTAGGATTTCCTTGTTGCTATTCTAACAAAATCCTCTGTTTTTTTTTCACAGTGCCTCAAGTGGTGCGTGGATCGGAGCCCGTCCTATAGGGCTTCAAGAGACTCCCATTGACAAGCGTCGGTAATACTGCACCATCTAATTGCTGTAACTAAATCGCACCTGCAGAAGTAATGGAATGAACAAGATACAATCCTAACCAGTGCATATGTAACTTACCTGGATGATTCACGAACTTCCTGTTGTATAACAACACCAAATATCCTTCTGGAAACTGTTTATTCTTAATGTGATGATCATGCCACACCTTTTGTCGATCCTTCGCAATGAATTGATGAAATCCTACAATAAAATGGTCCTATTCAAGCTGGATCAACTACGAAATGCACTCTTTTAATGCTTCTACATCATCCATGCCTGTTGCCACAGTGATGCGCAAGCTAGGAACAATGTATTCCATGGGAATGACTGCCTCTTGCCCATATACCATCTTAAACGGTGTCTACCCTGTTATCCATTTACAAGTGGTGCGATAGGCCCATAGCACTGTTGGAATTTTCAAGTCTCAGTCATCACGATTAGCATTACATACCTTTGTCAACGTTGTTTCAAAAATTTTGTTGAACGCTTCAATAGTCCCATTCGCTTGTGGATGGTATGGTGTGATTTTCTTATGTTGCACCTGCAACTCTTCAGTTAGTTTTCTCACCATGCCGTTGATAAAGTGACTACCCTAGTCACTCATCAATATCCTAGGACACCCAAACCATGTCACAATATTCTCAAATATGAATTTCTCTATTGTTGCAGCGGTACAATCCATAACTGGTGTGGCCTCTGCCCACCTGGTCAGATAGTCGATTGCAATAATGATGTATCGCGTACCAGTCCTCTTCCCCAATGGATTAATCGAACCCACAAATTCCATGGCCCATTTATCAAAATTTTGTAGAGTTACCTATGACACAAGTGACATCTCATCTCGTCGTGATGGTTTACTGACACACTAATAGAAGTCACAAGTTCGTGCATAGTATGTGGCATCATTATGCAACATAGGTCACCATAGCCCTGCGTGCAACACCTTCTGTGCAGTATCCATTCCTCCATAGTGACCTCCCACAATTACTGCATGTGCTTCTTCTAGAATGGGTCCCTGTTCATGCGGTAGGATACACCATCGCAATATTTCATCTGCTCCAAGCTTGTATAATTTCCCAGCAATGAGTTAGAAATCTGAAGCCTTTACTACCAACCACTTCTTCTGACTAGTCGACAGGTTCTTAGGGGCAACACCAGTGGCCAAGAACTGAATGATTGGGTCATAATGATCATCTATGATATCGACATGGAACAGCTGCGCATCCAGCAATCCGTCATCAATATTGGTAGGTTCTTCTCTGGTCTCAATGCGATACATGTGATCAGGACTAGCTTTCAACCATCCTAGCTTCACAACTATTTGAAATTCAAATTCCTAAAAAAGTAGGAGCCACCGATAGATCTTCCCCCCAAACATAGGCTTATTAACCAAGTATTGCAAAGCGGAATGATCGGTGAACATCTTGAAGCGTCCCCCTAACAAATAGTGCCTGAATTTTTGCAAGGCATAAACCATCGCCAAGCCTTCTCTTTTCATCGTTGTGTACTTTCATTCAGTAAATGACAACTTCCTACTAGCATATGTGATCAGGTGATCCAGGTCGCCCTCACTTGGTTGTGCAAGCACAACCCCCAGCGCAACCAAAGAGGCATCGACATGCACATGGAACTCCTTGTTCCAATTAGGGAATACCAGTATGGGTGCAGAGGCCATCGTGGCCTTCAATGTGTCAAAACTTCCTTGACATTCCCGACTCCACTCAAATGTAACATCCTTCTTTAATAACTTCTCCATAGGGGCAGTAATCACAGTGTAGACATTGATGAACCTGCGATAATATCCTATGTGCCCCAGCGTCACCCGAAGCATCTTCACATTCGTCAGTGGCGGAAAGCTAAGAATTAGCACGATCTTCACTGGTTCAACCAACATACCTTCCTTACATACTATGTGTCCAAGTAGGATTCCAAATGGAACACAAAATATGCACTTCTTAGAATTTAATGCAATCTGATGCTATTGACACTTTTGAGCATCAAGTGCAAGTTGTCGAGATGGTCCCTAATTATCCCATAGACTATCCAATCATCCATATATACCTACAGGAACTTCTGAATAAAGTATTTAAACATAGCGACAACTACCCGAGAAAATATTTCCGTCGCAATTTTCAGCCCAAAGGGAATGACTGTATATTGAAAACACCCTGATTCAGTGACAAACGTGGTCTTATGACGTTCATCCTTTGCAATCCGAATTTGGTGATACCCTGAAAAGCCATCTGTGAAGGAGTACATTTCCTAACCGCCTACTCCTTCCAAGACCTCATCTATAAACGGAGTCAGGAATGGATCATGCATGCAGGAATCATTCAAATTTCTTAAGTCGACGCAAATGCAGACTTTGTCGGTCTTTTTATCCTAAACAACCATAGGGCTTATCCACTCTGATTCTTCAACAAGCTTAATGTTCCCAACATCCAACATCTGGTCAATCTCATCCTTCACATGGTCCTTGTATCATGGGTTCAATCGATATGGCCTCTATTGCATAGGTTTTGCATCTTGTTTCAACAGGATTTTCATCTCCCCCAAGTCCCCTAATATCCCCTTCATTTTTGAAAACCACGTCAAAAACAGATCCTAGAATTCATGCAGTAGGTCCATGATTTTGGCCATTGTTTCCTCATCCCAATAGTCCACAATATTGGCAATTTTTGGGTTCTCTTCTGACCCAATGTTGACTTTCCTGGTCCTCAGCGATTGACTCATTGAATCCGTCGGTATGTCCAAACATCGCAGTTTCCTTCTGACTCTGAAATATTAACTTTTCATAAATCATCATCATATTTAGGTTCCCTAGATAGATTGTAACATGTCATCATGGATTGCATAGAGCAGTGAGCATGTAGATCAATTGGGTATGTGACAGGGACAACCTTCAGCACTAGGTTATGGATGATGTGCAATGCATTATGTACCTCTCGGTTGTCATCCTGGAAACTAAACATCTACACAAAGAAAATGGAGAAATCCTCCCAAGTGGTTATAGTTCTGCGCAGTTCAGTCTCTATATACCAAGATCTTGGCATCTCATCTAGAGTATGAACAAAAGCATGGACCCAGTCATCTTTAGGTTGTGATTCCCATAAGGCCTGACATTCCATCAAGTGATCAACAGGGTCATTACATCCATCGTATCTCCCAGCATGATAGACCTCTCACCGAAGTACACCATCATCAATCTCCGACACTGTCCCCAATCATGGATCGTCTACTTGTGCGTCGCCCACCATCGGGTTGGGGTAGGCTTCAATGTTATATCTAAGGCCAATACCCTTTGTGGTTCAAACAATTTCTCTTCAAATTCTTGAAGGAATTCTGATAATTCTGGCAGCCCTTCATAAATTGGCAACTCGACAGTCTTTGCTGCTACGCAATGGAGAGACTATGTGATCAACTTGCATTTCTTGAATGGCACCTCGTGTAGCTGATTTTTCCAATTTTCCAAAGCATCATCAGAATCTAAGGATGCAGAACTATAGCCGTGCCATCCAATTTCACCATCAACAGTAGGGTGGATATAGTCTTTAGAGATATTATAGGCATGGTCCCAACTTCTACCAGCTTCATCCCTCATAGGTTCAATATACCAGCATGCTTCTTAAGGGTCCATGGGAGCAATGACCCTAACATCCTGGTCCTCAAATGTCATAACCTATTTTTTGAAATTGATAACTACCATGCTATCATTATCCCACCCAATCCCTAGCAATGCGGGATAGGAACCTCCATCTCCAACCACTTCTATCACATCAAAATCAACATACATTTTCATACCTTCAACATCGATGACTAGGTTCGAGACATGACCAAGGGGATGAACCTTTTCCTGGTTTGCTAGCCACAAATGCACCGGTGACCATCCTAATGTCATCTTCCCCATTAGTTGCCAAGTTTGCTTGGTCAGAATGTTTACATCTGATCCGAGATCCAAAATAACCGATTCAACCTCATAATCTCTGATCTGGATTTTCATCCTCATCTCCTTGACTGTCTTCCTCTTTTGCAAGGAGTTCACTGCGGAATCCTTTAATGTCTTATCCTAGTGGTACAACAATTTCTTAATCTTGTCAAGGGCTTTGAGATCCCTTTCCAATGACATAAAACTCTCAAAGAATTGTTGCAAGGTACCATGCTGTCGTGATGGTCCTGCCTCTACAATGGATCAAAAGAAGATGGCATGTCGATAATAGGTAACTTACCTAGATTTCTACCAATTGCATTCTTTTCTTTGAAGAAGGTGTCTCTCTCCATCGCAATATCAAATGCTACCTTTTTCTTTCTAGTGAACCAAACTTGCTGACGCAGTCCGTCTTCTCCAATTGTCATACCAGTGCAAGTGAAAACCCCTATGTCAACATCCTTTGTTTGCGGTTCGGCTTGAATTGTTGCAACTGTCGATCCTTGATTATGATTCTGGGTGTGATTCAACGGTGGGTACTGATTCAACAGTGGGTTTCGATTCAATGGTGGGTTCATCAACTGATTCTGAGTTTGCGATGGGATCTGATTCTACATTGTCGACTGGTTCTGCACCTGGAACGTTGGTTGGTTTTGAGTTTGCACATTCTACAACTGAGGAATGTGTCCAGCCTGTTAGATTTTCATATGCTTAACTAAGACATCAGCATATCATTTCATCTTTCATAATAAAATCATATAAAACAGGATCACTGAAAGAAACAGTATCACAAGAACAACACAGATTTATCCTGGGAAAACCCTAAAGGGAAAAACCCAGCAAAAGATTCCTCAATATAGATGCCCCAAAAAGGGAAAAAGGTAAAACCAAGAAGGAGATCAAAAACCTGATTCTCCTCCTTCTCCGGCAACTCCTCTCCTCCACAAGTGCGCTATTCCAAGTGAGTATGTGTGTCTCAAATGAGGAGCACTACACCTCTATTTATATTCATCCGTTCACTTACGTTAACTCATTTGACATGTCAGCTCAAGTTAAATCATGTAGGCTCGAGTTACACATGTAGGCTCAAGTAACCACACTAGGGTGCTGATGACCCACCTTTACAATTAGAGGGGACTACCTCATGACTCTTATTAGTTCTTCCGATTAGGAGCATCGGGGTACAATGTAATACAAGTGGTTCTCACGGTAGGACCATCAGGGACCACATATAGAATATTCTTCGAAGTTACAATATTTTAACACTCCCCCTTAACGAGAAGGGTATTCTACATCCACATCAATAACAACAATAGTAGAGATAGGGGACATCATCAACATCAGCAGGGTAACACATCTATAAATCATTGGAAGCTTTTCAACATCATGTAGTCTTCATCTTCAATCTTCAATCTTCATCATCAGCAACATCTTCAGTCTTTGATCAACAACATCTTCAGCATTTTGATCTTTCAATTAGCAATGACATCTTCAGCACTTGGATCTTTCGATTAGCAACATCTTTAGCACTTTGACTGTCCGATCAGCAACAACATCTTCAGCATTTTGAACTTTCAATCAGCAACATCTTCAGCACTTTGATTTTTTTTATCAGCAACAACATCTTCATCATTTTGTCCTTTTGATCAGCAACATCTTCAGCATTTTGACTTTTCAATCAACAACAACATCTTCAGCACCTTGAGCTTTCGATCAGCAGCAACATCTTCAGTACTTTGACCTCTCGATCAGTAGCAACATCATCATCATCATATTCTGATTTGTCGATCATAATCATCATCACATTCTGATCTTTCGATCAGAAACATCATCATCATACTCTGATCTTTAGATCAGAAACACCATCAACATAGAAACATCATCATCATACTCTGATCTTTCGATCAGAAACATCATCAACATACTCTGATCTTTTGATCAGAAAAATAATAATCATAGTGCGTCATCATCATACTCTGATCTTTTAGATCAGTACGTCATCATCATCATACTTTGATCTTTCGATCAGTATGTCATCATCATCATACTCTGATCTTTCGATCAGTACGTCATCGTCATCATCATCATACTCTGATCTTTTGATCAGTACATCATCATCATCATCAGCAACAACCTGCAATCCACAACTCAAAGACAAAAAGTCTTTGGATCACTTTTGGACTTAAAGTCTAGGGATGATACAATCCCACCACATTCTCGACAACCGAAGTCACCGGATACAATTACGGGACAATCACTCCCTATCACTTTAGGACTAAGTCCAAGGACGATGCAATCCTACCACATTCTCGACGACCGAAGTCACCGGATACAATTACGGGACAATCACTCCCTATCACTTTAGGACTAAGTCCAAGGACGATGCAATCCTACCACATTCTCGACGACCGAAGTCACCGGATACAATTACGGGACAATCACTCCCTATCACTTTAGGACTTGAGCCCAAGGATGATGAAATCCTACCACATTCTCGACGACCGAAGTCACCGGATACAATTACGGGATAATCACTCCCTATCACTTTAGGACTTGAGTCCAAGGATTATGCAATCCTACCACATTCTCGACAACTGAAGTCACCAGATACAATTACGGGATAATAACTCCCTATCACTTTAGGACTATTTCCAAGGATGATGCAATCCTACCACATTCTCGAGGACCAAAGCCACCGGATCTATTATGGATAGATGTCCCAGGATGATACAATCCCTCTTCATTCTCGAAGACCGAGGTCTCCATATCACTTTATTGAAGTTGCCCAAGGATGATACAATCCCATCACGTTCTCGATGACCGAGATCACCGGATCTATTATGGACAGATGTCCCAGGATGATACAATCCCACTGCAACATCACTACTCCCCCTTTCGAGGAAGGTCTATCCGAACAACACCAAGCTTGTCTCGAAAGAACTCTACTCGAGGTAGAGGCTTCATCGGTACATCATCATCCAAACCATCATCATATACATATTCAATATCTGAATACTGATCTATCACCATCTGTATCTCTAGTATGTGAATACTAAAAGCACCATCATCTATATCTTCAATATGGGAATACTAAAACATCATCATCTCTATATTCAGTATAGAAATACTAAATCACCATCATCTGCATCTACAGTATCATTATCTTCATCTTATCTTGTATGTAGAAATATCGGATTTCTACGTGTTATGTGGAACACAGGGTTCTTTGTCATCACAACTGTGGTTATCACATAGAATCATTGTTGTATCCATATTCAGGTCAAAGAGACCTGATATCGGCTTCTGAAGCCATATGGCTTCATAGCATAGTAGAGCAATCTGCTATGTATTCTACTTCAACCGTGCTAAGAGAAACACTGGACTGTTTCCTGCTAAACCATGAACTCATAGCAGACCTCAAAGCATATACCTGATTTGATTTTCCTGTCTGAGATACTTCCAGCCCAATCTGCATCTGTGTAGCCATACAATCTATACTCACAGCTACCATCATAGTATAGACCAAAGTCTATAGTCCCTTTCAGATATGTTTTGCAGCTACTAGGTGAACCCATATTGGTTGAACAAGATATTGACTTAAGGTGTTCATAGCAAAACAAATGTCTGGTCTGGTATTTGTTAAGTACATCAATGACCCAATGATTTGTCTGTAGTGAGTCACATCCACTAACTCTAATGAGTCATCAGCTAACAGCTTCAGGTTGGAGTACATGGGTGTGGCCATGACTTTGCATTTGAGTCTCTTCAATATCTCTACCACATACTTTCCCTGGTTGAGAAAGATTCCTTCTGAACTTTGCCATACTTCCAGACCTAGGAAATAATGCATTAACCTAAGGTCTTTCATCTCAAATTCTTCTGCTAGTTTCTTCTTACTTTCCATGATCTGTTTCTCATTCCCTGTCAAGAATAAGTCATCCACATATAGTAATAGAATGATAGGTACTTATTCTACAACCTTGTAGGAAAGGTTAGGATCGTCTTTACTCTTGGCAAAGCCCGTGCTTATCAGGAAACTATATATTCTTCCATACCAAGCTCTGGGAGCTTGCTTCAGGCCATAGAGGGCCTTCTTCAACTTGCATACTTGATTCCTTCTGTCTTCAGCTTCAAATCCTCATGAATATTCAATGTAAAACTCTTCCTCAATCATACCATTAAGGAAGGCTTGTCTTTACTTCATCATGGAAGAAACTACCGTGATAGTTTTGAGGGAAATGTACCTTGCTTCCAGAGGCAAGTGTCTCTTCAGAATTAATTCCCTCTTTCTAATAGAAACCTCTAGCCACAACTCTTACCTTACTTCTATCAGCAACATATCTTATCTTGAAAATCCATTTGGAAGATACCACATTCTTGCTTTTTGGTTTGAGTACTATATCCAAAACATCATTCTAGTATCACAACATCTTCTATGAGTTTGTCTTCTCAGGTCATCAACATATCCTAGTCTTTTGCATTCAACCTTGAAGGTTGGAACGTACTTTACTCTTGGTAAAGTCTTGATCCATCACCAAGCTATCCATCATGTCATACCATGTCGAACTCAGATATAATTTTCTGTACTCACTCCCCCTGAAGTGGAGTATCATCTTCCCTCTTCATTGTGTACAGGTGGTTCTATGGTTGACATATACTGGTCAATAGAGTATGTCATGTCATAGTCTATTCTTTATGGGGAGAATCACGAACCTTGCTTTGTACACTTGTTCCATCATATCGTATACATCATTCCCCATGATCAACTGTTACTCTTTGATCATAGCTTCTTTTATAGCATTCTTTTCTTCATCTTGAGTTATCTCTTGTACCCATGGTGGTCTTCATCCTTCAAGGTGGATCTACCATTCTCTGAAGCTCTTTCTTCCGTCATGGTGTCTCTGACCCTGGGAGCTTCAAATTCATGTTTATTGGAGTGAATCTTGAATTGTCATCACTTGTTCTTCAGAACAAGTCTCATCCTTCTTTTCTTGTAGGAGGTTGTTCATGACCTTTCCTACAATTCAAATGTACCAGTTTCATGGTTAGATACATATGACAAATTCTTATGCATCATGCAACTATTTAGTTAATACAACATTCATCCATATCTCACATAAACTTTCTAGATGCCTTCCATCTCTACCATGACATTATTGAGATTGTGCACTAATCCAATATGTCAGCAAAGAGGTTTGATAAGTAGCAATGGAGAATTGTATAGCACCATGAGCTACTTACCCATCACATGCATATTAGTAGTATACAGTCGTTAATGCAAAAAATCTATCATGCATAACACATCACTGAATATAATCAAATGTATAACAAAACAATATCATGAAATGACAATTGAATACTTATCTTTATTTGTTTCATGGGTATATTCCTTCTTGAGTCTTCAACTTTATCGTCTTCTTCATTCATGATAGCATCATTTCTTATCCAAATGCTGAGGTGGATAAGAAGTTCTTCAAGAGTTGAGATCTTCATATTCCTCATTGATTGAGGGATCTTCTTTGGAAGATGAGAGCTTGATATTCAGAGATGATATTCTTCTTCTTCCCAAACTCTACTGAAAGCAATCAATTCCTTTTGGAACACATTCCTTGAATGAATAAATTCCATGATCCTGGGAGGCCATTCAAGGTGGCCATCACCACTTCTGCATTCTTCACTTCTTCTTCAGCTGGTTTCTTAAGGTCATATTTCGATCTATGTTCTTCCCTTCAAATAGCTTGTTCAAGGAATCAAACCTCATTGATGTCTTTAAGGAAGACACTTGTAGAACAAGTTGATTCAAGACTGAATAATCTTCTGGGCTTTGACCAAGTTCTTCTTGTGAAAGGCTTCTAGCCTCATCTCCCTCTGAAACTGGAACCTCTATGCTCATGTAGGTGTCCAATCCATTTTCTTCAGAGAGATCATATAATTCTAGGCTTGGAATTTGTCAACTTCACCAATCTTATCATCAAGCTGATGTGATAGATCACTTTGAAATGAGAACCTCAAATGAACATAGCAAAGGATTAGATCTTACCGATTTGAGGTGTCCGTCCTGGTTCTGGAGTTGGCTGATCTAGGGTTTGTCACAGAAACCCTAATTTTAAAAATTGGAATATTTTAGATCTGATTGGATATACATATATATCTCTTCAAATGTATCTTTCCAATGTACTCCATTTCTGAAAACAGTGGAGGGAAGCTCCTAGAACAGGAAGCCCTAATTTTCCAATTTCTTCTGCAGAAATTCCTGTTACTGTTTCTGTGATATCTCCGAAATGTATACTCCTCTATGTCTGAAATTTTGTACTGAGGTAACCTCGCATTTCCCTGATCCACCACCATAGGTTTCATCAGAATTGGTTTCACCATTTGGGATTTATGATCCTTTTCCCAAGGTGACCTGTTACAGGACTGTTCAGAACAGTGAAGTTGTATGGCATGTCACATGTCACTGGTTCATCTTATGAGTCCGATATTTGGACCACCAAAATTAGATTCCATTCCCTTTCTGGAAAATCTTTAGGAATTCCATTTGGACCTCTGTATCCCAAGATATTGCAATTCTCCCCATGTGTCCTGTTTAGGGATGAATTCTGGAAGAGGCTGGAACCCTAACTTGGAGAGAACATATCTCCTGGAATACAGTGAATATGAGGATGAATTTTGGACACAATGTTCATCAGGATTTTATATTCGGCCCCCGAAATTTTCAGCTCCTTATCCTTCGCCAATCTCAAAATATAGCGAATGTGCCAAAACATAGCAGTTTTAGTATTTAGGGTTTTTCTAGCTCGGGGTCAAACTAGGGTTTGACATTCCCGGAGATTCACCCAACCAAAAATATTTATCCAGGTCTCTAAAATTTGGTTTTGATGAGGAGAAAAATCCTATGCTGGTCTCACTCAAAAATTCCTCTTCTGTAGAAATCCCTAATTTCCACATCGAAAATTGAAAATGCTCGGAATCGAATTCCGCTTCGACAGAACGATGCACCCTTGAAAGGAGAGTCAGCCTAGCCTTCTTTTGCTGATTGATTGTGGAGAGATAACCAAAAAATAAGAATCCATAGCTTATGTAACTTGTGAAATCTTCCCTATTCAGGTTAGCTTTGATACCATGTTAGATTTTCATATGCTTAACTAAGACATGAGTATATCATTTCATTTTTCATAATAAAAGCATATAAAATAGGATCACTGAAAGAAACAGTATCACAAGAACAACACAGATTTATCCTGGGAAAACCCTAAAGGGAGAAACCCAGCAAAAGCTTCCTCAATATAGATGCCCCAAAAATGGAAAAAGGTAAAACCAAGAAGGAGATCAAAAACCTGATTCTCCTCCTTCTCCAGCAACTCCTCTCCTCCACAAGTGCGCTATTCCAAGTGAGTGTGTGTGTCTCAAATGAGGAGCACTACACCTCTATTTATATTCATCCGTTCACTTACGTTAACTCATTTGACATGTCGGATCAAGTTAAATCATGTAGGCTCGAGTTACACATGTAGGCTCAAGTAACCACACTAGGGTGCTGATGACCCACCTTTATAATTAGAGGGGACTACCTCATGACTCTTATTAGTTATTTCAATTAGGAGCATCGGGGTACAATGTAATACAAGTGGTTCTCCCAGTAGGACCATCAGGGACCACATATAGAATATTCTTCGAAGTTACAATATTTTAACACAGCCTACCATTTTGCAATCAACTGAGGGAAATTTTCAACATTATGCTCGCTGTAGACACAGTATGTATACTATGCATGAGGACACTCCCTCTAGTAGTGCCTGGATACTCCATAGGTATAACACTAGATTGATTCTCGACCTTATCCTCCTCCTTGTCCCCTGAATCCTCCGCAAAATCCTCCTCTGACTCCTCCTTGCTGAAACTAAGGCTGGGCCACTTGTTGCTATGGGGGGTTTGGTTGCTATTGGACATAGTGCGCAACTTCAACATATTGTGGCTGAATGAGTGGTACCTGATTATACTGCAGTTGTGGCACAAGCTGTGGTTGCGCTACGACCTGTGGCTGCGGTGCAAATTGTGGCTGCGATGTAAATTGTTTCTATGATTGCGACGGGATAAAATGCATCTGGGGTGATGATGTATACTATACCTATGATGCTGGTTGTGCCATCTGTGGCTACACTTTCATTACCCGGGGGTCCTCACCTTTCGCAAAAAATGAATCATATGTCCTTTCTTGCAGCAATTCATAAGCTCAATAGTTTTTATCATCGTGTCCTACTGAACAACAAAATGTATAGTACAGACTTTCTGCCTTTGTAACCATATTTTGCATGTAGTCGTAGTTCTCATGTCGATGCCCATAGACTTGACATATGCAGCATTATGGTACACCAGCACAGCTCAATAGGTTCAAGGCTCCTAAAAGCAAATAATTTTGGAATGTCGAACATGTATCCTTGGTGTGTCTATCCACATGACACCAGGTGCACCAAAGCTCATCATGATATTCCTTATCCTTCTCAATATCTTGTAGTTTGAGTATCAAATTGGCTAACTATGCCTGAATTTGATTCATCTCGATCGTGGTTTCTCTTATCGACGATTCTTCTAGTTTCATCGCGATTTCCAAAGCCTCACTCTATGTTCCAATCTTTTGCTGCATTAGCAGTTGTCAGATATGTGGGACAAGCACGACAATGAGCCACTCCTTGTGCTGAACATCACTCATGCAAAAGCTAACTCAAGCCATCAATGTCTTAAACCGTTAATCAAAGTCCCAAATTGTTTCGTTGGGGAACTGCTTGATTTCTTTCAACAGTAATGTACTGAACCTCAGAATTTGGCTTCTTGAATTCTTCAAATAACCCCTCACAGATCTCATCCAATGTTTTTACTGTAGCTCCTTGAGGAACCAATATGAATCTCATGTAGCAATCTAGTGCACGACCCCTGAGGGTGGTCACCAGCTGGATTTTCTTGACAGCATCATCCATAGTCTATCAGGTGGTCCAGATCACCTCGCACAAGAACCAGTATTTCTCTGGGTCATCGGTGCCATTTCCATGAAATATTGGTAGCTTCATTTCATCACCCACCATTCTAGTCCTTCTTCCTTTAGCTGGTACTCTACTACTAGAATGCTATTGACACGTTAAGCAAGTCGACGTAGAATGCGCGTTTCTTCCTAGTGGTGGAGTAGTGCGCGGAGGTGTGGACACATTACTACTGGGGTTAGAGGCTATCATTATCATAGGCGTAGCCTAGGCCTAGTCGTCCTCATCATCATTGAAATGTTGCTTTGTCTCGTGTGGTTCTTCATCGTGTCATTACACTTCGATCATAGCAGGACCTTCTCCTAGCCTCTGCCTCTTCTGTCGAAACCTTGCTCCTCCTCTTGTACAACCACTTGCTTCCTCAGTGACCTTCGCATTCTCACTAGAACTCATTCCCATCTACCCCTTACCTTCCCATGTGTCTCCCCCCTTTCGACGTCGCAGTGTCTGCATCCTCTGCACACCAGAGTTCCACTACTCTTGGTCGATCTTCATAATACCTTTTTTGCAGTTAATATTTTTAATAGATAGCTGTAGTGACAGCAAAAATATACCTCATGGTCTGTTGACAAATTCACTTTCTGCTTCGCTAAATGATTTATTGGTATCAACTACAAACTCAGTAATGTATCCCTCCAGAATACTGTCCAACCACACCTCAAGAGCCTATGATGCCTTATTGTCCATTTATTGTAATTCTTGAATCAGATCCGGAGTCCAGGATGTCAAGTCTCCTCCCTAGAAGTTTGTTTTCTTAGAAGTGAACTTTGCTAACCATTCATACAAGATAACAGGAAACTCACAGAAGAACCATTCACGAGGACCATCGTGAATATATCTGTCCAACCAATTACCCGTCGAAAACTTCAGACTTTGATTTTTTGTTTCAACAAACTCTCGTAGTTTTATATCAAACCACCCCTTGATCTCTGATCGAGTTGGATTCCAAAACATATCTTCCTTTGAATCGTAACTAGGTCTCGAAAACGGAACCATTTGTTGGTGGAAGCCCACCAACAAAGCCTCGTCGACAAGGGTTCTCACTTTGTCAACGCCAAACCAGCATGATCTCATTGAGCACTGACCCAAACAAGTTTTATTCTGCCCAATAACATCCGCAGAGCGGACGAGGTCTCACCCGCGGCGTTCAAAGGAGATTTGTCGGAACTGATTTTATGGCAGTGATAAGGGAAGATATGACATCCATGGCTTCGACAACATAATTATCAGATGACTCTAGGTCATTCAACAGATCCAAGACAGTCCTCACAATTCACTTTCATAACTACAGATCTAACAGATCACATTATTCCTTCATCACAATAGTGTTATCGCAAGAGTATCATTCAATAAAGAAATTTAACAAGCTTCATCACCATTTATCATAATTGCAATAGAATTTGGATAGATCGCATCATTAGTTCATTGCAGTAACATCAATAAATCATAATCAGATTCAATCACAACAGAGAAAATAGGAAAATAGAAGACAACATTTAGGCAACAAACGTCATGTCATATTAATTCAGCGCAACAGATCCACAACAGATAATTCTTCTCCAAATCAGGAGACTTATTACATACCAAAATTCAGTATCTGGCACAAATAGATCGCAGATTGCTCAAAGAAGTAGACTCATAAAGACCATAGACAGACTGCAATAGATCGGTCATGCTTCTTCGTCTATTCTCATGTCATGTCTTATCATCTATCATCTGTTGTGTCTTATACAATTGCAAAACTAGCTCTATATATAGACTTGCTCCTTTACATTAAAGGTTCACTTCTAACTAACTTCTAACCAATAATGACCTATGTCCACAAAACGTGGTCAATTAATACATTAAATATTCAAAAAGCGGTTATCGTGCCAATCTGGCCTTGTGCAGTGTCGCGTGAGGTTGCGTAGCTACTGCGACGCTACGCAACTCACTTTCCAAAACCCCTGCCAACAAATCTTGCCTTTAGAAGTTTTTCAACTTCGGATTAGCCGTTGCCTTTTGGGGATGGACTTGACACAATTTTTGCTTGACTGGTCTGGCTGTGGGATAGGTTTTGATTTCATGTACTACGATAGATGGGTCTATCCTGGGCATTTATTCATAAGACCAGGCAAAAATATCTCAGAATTCATTGAAAAGTGCCCTATATCCTTCAGTTTCTTCTATTGAATAGTTCTACCCAACATGAACGTGTTCAATAGTTCCAAGATTGAACGCTATGTCGATTGGAGTTGTCTTAGTAATGTTGCATAGATTTCCTTTAGAGTTAGAATCTTGCAACAACACAGGTGTTTGTGGAATGTCAAAAATATCAATACCCAAGAGAGATACAAAATCATTATTTTTCAAACTAGTGTTGGGGAGGAACGAGGATCTGTGATGATTATCCTCCCATACTGATTCATTCGTACTCATAATATCCATGATAGTTTTGTCTAATGAAAAATTCTGGGAGAGATAATCCAGAGTAGGAATAGATGGTTCTAACTAGTAGGGCAGGTGGTTGGGATCTGAAGCCACAAGATGAAGATCACCTGTATGGTCATGAGAAATGGATTGGATAGCATCATAAACTAATTCATTCGGGCTATAGGAGGATGACTCAACAACTTTCTTACCTTTGGGATCATAGGTAGACAAAGAGATCATATTAATGGTTTCCATTTCTGTGCTAGAAGGAGCTGACGAGAATACGCCCATAAGGGCAGAGTATTTCAGCATATCTACCCCAATCGAATGATAAGGAGGAGGGGAGTGACCTAGCATAGGGATGTTATTTTCCGTAGGGGTAGTAACATCCAATGTATAGAAATCAATTTTATCAATTTTCACAATATTTCCCAAGTATGGAAACTGGAGAGTTCTAAACATTGTCGAAGCAACAATGGTCATAGCATAAAACAAGTTTCTTCCTAAGAGAATATTGTAGTCTAACGGGGCATCCACTACTTTCACTTGAATAGAAACATTTTTCCCCCTAGCTCAACTGAAAGTGCTGGCATGATACCATGGCCCTTGGAAACATCTGCCATCAAAGGCTCTTAGGGTCGTCGGTGATTTTGCAAGCTTGGGAGAGCCAATGGCTTTCCAACAGGATAGAGACAGAATGAAGCACCTTCATCTAGAATAGTCCTAAACATCTTTTTACCAACTAATTTTGTTATGATCTAAAAAGTGAGTTGGTGAGGTAGTCTAGATTTATGGTTCTACGAGTTAAAATGGATCAAATTTGTATTATCTAGGTCTAGGGCTCGTAAGGTAGTTAACAAGTTTTTGCGCTACGTAGGACAGCTTTGGAGCACTTCTAAGGTAGACATTGCACACGTTCCTAAGTGAGGTCTTCAACAGCATTATAGAACTATGCATCTTGGGCATTTGGATTAAAAACATAATTCCTAAGAGTGCTCTCGGGAAGACGCAAAATCATGTCGAGATTAGGTTTCTCGATAGTTAGGGGGAAATTATATGAGGATGTGGGAGAACCCGTGGGAGGAGATTTATCTAGAGAAGTGTTTTCATTTTTATTCTCCTCATATTTTTCATATGACTGAGTATGAGTTGTTAAATTAACGGTTTCCAACGACATCATTCAGACTTCATCTGAAGGACCAGAATTTCCCTGATTGGACATGTGGTCTATCAGTTCTTGTTGAGAAGGAAAGGGATCAGTAACAACTGCTGGTGTGGGGTTGCTTTTTAAAAACTTATTAATTTCATCAAGACGGGGACATTCCTTAGTGAAATGATAGCCACCACATAACAGGAAGGGATATTTGGATTTCCTTTTTCCTTTATTGTCATTCTCTGGGGTTGCAGGTTTGGGATTTTCCTGTTGGTTTCTGGGTTTTTTTTATTTTTACCTTTTCCCTTTTTCTTATTATTGGATGATTTCGTACTTTGAATAGAATTCACCTCAGTGGAAATCGTAGGATTAGAAGGAGAAGTAGTAGAATCACTGGGTTTCTTGGTAGATTTCACTATTGACGGGGGCTATATTGAACCGATAACCCCATCAACAGAATTTTCTGTAGGTGGCTTAGCCAGGTATGTGCTGGAATGAGGAGCTTGAGGAATATGGTCATACAAATTTCTGGATTGGGAATAAACCAAGTCCAGATACTGAGCACGACTGATATCCTACTCTTTAGTGACAACACCACCCATGGCCACATCTCGGGCAATGGGTGGCAACAAAAATTTCATAAAACAATCAGCTAAGAGTTGGTCCAGGATAGGAGCTTTAATGAGCCTTCTCCGTCTTCTCCACTTATGGATATGATTTGATATGTGTGTGGAGTTGTTTTGACATAGAGAGGTCAAAATGTCAGTACTCATTTCATAACGAATGGGTATCTGAAAGTGTGTGAGGAAGATAGTTGCCAATGCACTAAAATCCACAAACGAGTGTTGTGGAAGTTCAATATACCACTTCACGGCCGTACCGGTTAAAGTGAGCTGGAAGAGTCTCAATCGAATAGAATCATCCATTAAGGATTTTGATGAACACAATATATGGAAAGTCATAATGTGATTTTTGGGATCATCTCCTTACTTACCATCGAATTTTGGGATGTCCGATGGCAACTTTACTAGAATAGTAGGCCATGAAGGGTTGTGTTGGATGGGGTCATTAATCAACTTGGACAAATCAGGTAATTCCAAAGTTGCTAGGAAAGGTAACTGACAATTGGGTTCCACGTACTAGTAATATTGATAAGGCATGTAACCACCAATACGACCATAGGTTGAATGATATACAGGTTGTTGAAACATCTGATGAGATGATGTACTTCTCAAAGATTGATCTCTAGGGTTAGGGCCTCCAAAGCCACCAGGACGATTAGGAGGAGGTCCACCAGGACCTCCTGGACCACCAAGAGCACCAAGGGGAGGGCTACGAGAACCCATGGGACCACCAGGAGGAGGGTCAGCAGAACCCCCATGACCACTAGGACCACTAGGAGGAGGACCACCATGACCACCATGACCACCGAAAAATCCAGGTCCATCAGGAGGAGGACCACTGGAACCTCTAGGACTACCAAGAGGAGGACCACCAAAACCTCCAGGTCCACCAGGAGGAGGAACACTAGGAGGAGGACCTCCATAAGGTGGTCCTTCAGGACCTCTATCGATATGAATAGGTATTCCTCCCATCGCTGGCATGTAATACCAGTTGGGTTTCCCCCACGGTGTAAATGCATTCCTAGGGTATGGAATTCCAGTGTAAGACATTCCTATACGGGTAGGTTGATAATTCATGTTCCCTATAGGAATTTTTTTTTTTGGGTATCCAGAACCCCATGAGGGTTGATAAACTATAGGTTGTGCCACTGAGGGCTGACCTGAACTTGAAGGAGGGTTTACCACATTTGCATTGGTGGGACGGACATATACTATGGATTGTCCTACAGTAGAGGTTTGTCTATTATTAGTAACAATTCCATTAGTGGGTAACATAGGTCGCGCCTGGGGTTTCCCCCCGGCATTAGAAGGTATAGACACTACTGGAACTGAAGGTTTCCTCCTAGCCATAGAAAGTATGGGATGACTAGAGACAAACCTAGAACTCAAAACTGTAGTGGCAGAATTGGAGGTTTGACCTGGATTGCGAGAAGCTTCACCATATGTTGGATGACCATCAAAAGAAGGTTTGGTTTTAGCCAGAGGCCAAGGATCCGTGTTACGGGGTAATATAGCTGATATAGTTTCAGTATGTAGTAGAGGCGTGGCCAAAACTCTATCTAGCATTTGCATTCTCTCTTGAAAATCTCGTGCATGATGAATCGATGCTTGGATTTTTCTATATTCTTCTTCATATGGAGAAGTTTGTTCATGAGAGGTTCTATTAACCCAAAATGAGGAAATTTCTTGACCCATGGAAGTTCTCCAAAATGGAGCATCTAGGCCATACTCAGGTGGAACAGGACTATCGGTACGACCTTCCATATGCGAATGAAAGGAAGTATCAGCCATAGGAGGCTGTTGAACCCAAGGGATTAATATAAGAAGTGAATTGGTCTCCGCTTTCTACAACTATATTTTCTTCCTCGTGGGAAGTAGTTGTAGCTCCTTGGTCGATGGCTTCCATTGGAATTTCTCCCATAATAGGAGGAAAATCGAGTGGGAAGCCCTAATTCCTTCTGGATCGTCTCAACAGAAACTCGACCAGATTGGTATCAGTTACTAAACTAACCTAGGGCCTCAAAACTAATAACACACACAAAAATTTCTCCTACTCAAGCTACAGGCCAACAAGCAAACTTAAATGATAGGAGGAGCTCAAATAGTCGATCTCTCACCAGGATGGTCAAGTAGGTGCAACTTGCGATATACCACAAGGGTACGTGTGTAGTAATATCCCCAAGTGCTGTCTTTGATGTATTGCTCCACACAAGATGGCCAAAGGGATTTTCTCAAAAGGACAGGGTATCCTAGTGGGGTCTCTCGATATACTCAAGGTACATGGGAGCTCAAGTCGGTAGTAGTGTTGTCTAATGCATAATCGTTCACAAGGGGCCTTCCTATATACAATTGAATACGTGAAGTACCTTTCTATATACCTGGAGGGTACATGAAAGGTCGTTCAATATACCGATGGTATGTGGAAGAACCACGCAAGTCCCGGGTTGTAGTGCAGACAAGTAACGACAACTTATATGTTTAACGATGCCCAAACACGTCTCTAACCTATCACTTAAATTTCTATACAATTTAAGACCTATAACCACTGTTAATTTTAAAGTGGACGGTTAGGTGAATGCATGAGATTTTGACAGAAAAGTAAAACCATGCAAGGATGAGATGCAAGTTCATTCACGTTATCGTTTAGATTATGCCTAATTACGGGAAGGAGAGAAAATATTTTTCTTTTCAATTTTGCTTTGAAACGAAAAACATATCAAACAACTACACTAAACAATTATTTTCCGAGAAAGCAATCAAACAACACTTCTTCAAATCAAATCTTTTGAAAGCATGTAGATAGGGTAACATCTTGCTTTTAAGAAGAAAGACAAGAAGCACACAAAGGCATATTCCATATTTTTTCAATTTTTCTATTAAACTAGAAAGATCAAATTTAAAAATACCAATATTTTTTCTTTTGATGAGATGACAATATGAACTAAAGGGAAGAAAAAAATGGAGATATGAAAGCTTATGAGGCTAATCAGAGGTCCGAAAATTCGTCCTCAAATAACGATATAAAAGAATCTCAATAAAAAAAAATTCTTTTTTCAGAGTAAAAAGAGGTTCTTCACTATCTTAACGAAAAAATGGAAACAAACAAACCGATCAAACAAGTCTTTATTTTAGTAGTATCCAATAGTAGGCAGAGATCTAATCGAGCTAAAGTTTTCAAGCACTCCTTTCCAAAATAACCAAACATACAAGTAGTAACAATGATGAATCTAACCTATCCTTTTGATTTTAACAAATAGGCATTTACCACATCAAAAATTTCATATTTGAAACACTCAGGTATTTGAAAACAAGCCTGGACAATGCCAGCTGAAGACAAAAGTCCAAAAACTCAAAAATATCTTTGCAAATTTCAAAAAACAGAGGTATGGAGAAAACCTTCCTGGCACTGCTTACAGAAATTTGTTGATAGAGAAGTTTTGAGGAGGCACTGCTTCTTGCTAACTACTCTCAGGCAGGGGCACTACTTCTTGCTAACTACGGACAGGTGGTGGCAGCTCCTTTTGCTCACTGCACAAGCACGGTTCCCTGTAAATGTCCAAAACACAAAAAGGGAAAAAAAACAAAGTTAAAATTTGTCAAAGTAGCATCAAAACAGATGAATCAATAGAAATAAAGAGCATAGAAAGTCAGGATGGCTCAAATCTGAAGAGATATGATGATATCAACTCAAAACCCAACTAGGTCAGATGGTAGATCTGACTGAAATGATAAGAAGCTGGAGCTTGGATTTGGACAAGTGTTTAAAGGCTAAGGAAGATCATATTTGTTGAAGCTATTCCCCAGTGGAGTCACCAGATTTGTTGTTAGGAATTTCGCAGCTTCTGTCGATGGAAGCTATTCCTCTGGTCTTAATGGTTTAGATCCTGAACAGATAAGTCATGATAAGGCTGATTGACTTCTCCTAGAAACTACAGACACCTGGAATACGATCCTTAGATATTGAAGTGACCCTTCACCTATGGAAAAATATTTCCAAGAAGATACCTGCAAAAACACATCAAACAAAAAAGATCAAAAGTACTAGAACATTATCTATATATCTATATTGGTGACTAAGGAATCCAATAATAAACATGCAATATTACACATCACAAGTATATAGGAAGAAAATCAACTTTGCATTAATAAATGATGAAAGAGATTACAACATGTGTCTTAGTGTTGATGCACTCATCCACAAAACCGATGTATTATCCCCAATAGCTCCAACTTGCTCTTCTATGCTCACTCTTGATGGATCAGGCTAGAATATCAAAATGGCAGCATGACTTTGCTCTCTCCCCAACCATGGGGTATGAGCCTATTTTTATAGGCCTCAAATGGATAGAGATGGTTGAAATTTTGGTGGGTGAGGTGGACATGAGATCCCCAAAGCATGGATATTGAACTCAACTGACCCAGGTCAATAGGGATAAGGCCTACCAAAAATATTTTGATCTAGAAGCTTTGTGAAGATTCTCTTTTTCACTTTTTACTTAGGGAACCACTCCTGCTCCTTGATGACAAAGCGGTGATAGGTTAGAACCACTCTTCAAACAAATCGTAAAGGCAGTGCCACCACCTGTCTTCAACACAACTCAAGAAATTCTGAAGAAAGTACCACTCCTAAGCTTAAGGGTAGAAGTAGTGCTAGGATTTTATGTGCAATTTTGACATTTGGAGCAAGGTTTTCACTTTAAGATTTGGGAATGAGGGAAAACATAGATGTTTTAGGGTCTTATCACATGTTGGTGATGAGATTTAGGTGTAACAATTTCTTAAGCAAAGGAACATGAAAAACATTATGAGCCCTAGTGTTAGCAGGAAATGCAAGTCTATATGCAACTGGTCCTATTCTTTCAAGCACTTCAAATGACCCACGGTATCTAGGAGACAGCTTGGAACAACTCCTAAGCTTTAAGGAACTTTTATTTTCCTTCATGGTGAGGTAAGCATGATTCCCAATACTAAACTCTTTTTTCACCCTATATGCATAGCTTTTCTGCCTGTCCTTGGCTGCCTTTAGATTCTGTCTGATTTTTACAACTTCTTGCTCCATCTCCTTGAGAAATTATGGACTGGTCACAACTCTGTTCACTGGGTTATCCCAAATTACTGGTGTTTTGCACTTCCTTCGATACAAAGCTTCATATGGACTCATCCTCAAGGATGCTTGCTGTCCATTGTTATAAGAAAATTATACCAAGTGTAAATAGTCCTCCCACTTGGATGGTTTTTCCATCACATACATGCGAAGCATGTCTTCAAGCACTTTGTTAACTCTCTCAGTCTGACCATTAGTATGAGGATGGTAGGAAGTGATTCAATTCAAATTTGTCCCCAAGTTGGTATAAAATGCGATGCCTTCATCAACTTGTCCACCACAATCATGATGGAATCATGTTGTCTCCAAGTCATCATCTTGTAATACAATCCATGGAAATAACTTCCCATTTCCATTCTGGAACAAACAAAGGTTGTAACAAACTTATTGGGTGTTGATGCTCCACCTTTACCTACTGACACTTCATGCACCTTGAAATATATTCAGTCATGTCTTTCTTCATGCCTGGCCAAAAGTACTGCTTCCTTGCTGTAGCAATTGTCTTGTGATATCCTGGGTGACCAGAATATGGAGTTTGATGGATTTCATCCATAACAACCCTCCTCAGATATGCCACATTTGGAATATACATTCTAACTCTTATAAGTAAGAATTCCATCCTCTTCTAACTTATAACCTTCATACTTCTTTTCAATGCTTTTCTTTTGTAATTTGTCCTTTAGCTATGCATACATTTCATCTTCATCATTATGATTAATAATCTGTTGTCTCAAATCTAATTGGAAAATTCTAATAGAATCCACATGAATCTCATGCACCTTTCTGATGAGTGCATCGACTATGTTGTTCTCTTTTACCTTTATGTGCTTGATTTCAAAATCAAACTCACATAAAAATTCCAGCCATTTAACTTTCATAGAATTTAGAGTAGGATAATCAAACAAATATTTTAGACCATAGTGGTATGTCGTTAACTCAAATTTTGCTTCCCATCAAGTAATGCTTCCACGTCTTGAGAAAATATACTATGGCTGCAAGTTCCAGATCATGAGTAGCATAATTCCTCTCATGCTCCTTCAACTTTCTGGATTCATAGCATATCACGTGGTTGTATTGCATAAGAAATACTCCAAGTCCTCGACTGCATGCATCCGTACATACCACAAAATATTTATCTGGGTCTGCAACTTTTAAGACCGGTGCATTGGTGAGAAGATACTTTAACCGCTGGAAAATTTCTTCACACTTCAAGGTCGATTTGAAATTTATCCCCTTCCTTTGCAAATAAGTGATAGCAAGTGCAACCTTGGAGAATCCTTCAATGAATCTCTTGTAGTATCCTGCAAGCCCCATAAAATATATTACCTCTACCACATTCTTTGGAGTGGGCCAATTCTTGATAGCTTCAATCTTGTCAGGGTCCATGGATATACCGTCTTCTAAAATAATGTGACCCAAGTACTGAATTCTATCTTTATAGAAGTCACACTTACTCAACTTTGCATAAAACTGATGTTCTCTGAGCAATTGTAATTTTAGTCTCAAATGTTCTTCATGCTCTTCTTCATTTTTAGAATAAACAAGAATTTCATCAAGGAAAAGAAGAACGGATTTGTCCAAATACCTACTAAAGACACTATTCATAAGGCACATAAATGTTGCTGGTGCATTTGTTNAATGTCCATACCTTGTTCTGAAGGTTGTCTTATGAATGTCTTCATCCTTGATTCTCACTTGATGGTAACCAGACCTCAAGTCAATCTTGGAAAATACCTTTACTCGTTTCATTTGATCAAAGAGGTCATCAATTATCGGCAAGGGATATTTGTTCTTCACCGTGACTTTGTTCAACTTCCTGTAATCAATACACAATTTGAGTGTACCATCTTTATTCTTCATGAATAGAACTGGTGCTCCCCAAGGAGACACACTCAGCCTGATATACTTTTTCTCTAACAATTCTTCCAGCTGCATCTTCGGCTCTAACATTTCTGGTGTACTCATTTTGTAAGGTTCTTTAAACATTGGTGCTTCTCCTGGCACAAGCTCAATTATGAAATCAATGTCTCTCTTTGGAGGAAGCCCTGGAATCTCATTAGGATAAACATCTATGAATTCTTGCAACATGTGATAGTCCTCCAACTTGAGAGTTTCATTCCCTATTTCCTCCTCAATATGGGTTGCACACAACCGACAACATTTTCTACAAATTTTCTTCAATTGCATCATTGAAATATGCCTTATATAAATTACCTTTGGTATGTCTTTTACAACTACTGGGTTCCCTTCTCCATCCATGCATTCAAAAGTCTCGTTATAACAGTCAAGTTTCACCCTGTGAGCTTCTAACCAATCCATTCCAATGAGAACATCATAGGAACCGAGTGGTAGAACGTTCATATCTATGCAAGTGCTCATTCCATTCATCACCAATGGACATTTCACCACCACTTCATTAACTTTTCTCTTAGTTCCAGTGGCTAGATGAACTAACCATGACTTGTTATGCTTTGCTTTCCTAAGAGCAAAAACCTCCACTACTCTAGCTGGCTTCTTCTCAGCCTGGAATGGCTGCTTCTATTGATTATTGAAGTTAGGAGGTTTGAAACCTCTCTTCCTCTGATCAGACTTCTCATTCATCTTGTTCTTCCATGCCTTCTGGTAGTTGGGTTTTCTCTTGCTTTGCTCATAGCAGTACTTAGCTTTTATTATTGCCTCTTCTAGACGTATGGGTTCATAGAACTCAATTCGTTCTTTGTAGGACTGAGGTAGTCCACTTAGAAAGCGCTATATTTTTACCTTCTCATATTTAATATACCTGACATACCTCAGTAGTTCCAAGAACTTGTTTGCATAGTCCTCCATAGTCTGCTGTCTCAATCTCAGCTCATGGAATTCTTTGATTTTATCATCATAGTACCTGTCAGAGAGGTACTTCTACTTGAAATATTTCTGGAACTTTTTCAAGACAATCTTCCTTTCATTTATCTTCTTTACATGCCTGAAGTGTTCCCACCAAATAGACGCTCTTCCTGTCAGATTGAAAATGGATACTAGAGCTTTCATATTTCCAGAATAATCTTGGACTTGGAAATATTTTCTTATTCCTAGAAGCCAAGCTTCAACCTCTTTACCAGTATTTACCTCACCATTGAAGGTAGATGGCTTTGCTTTCTTGAATTCATCTCTTGAGAGTTTCTGGTAACGCCTCTTCCTCCTACTCTTGTGAGATGAAGATCACAAATCTTCAGTGGATCTTTCAGAGTCAGACAACCCACTAGGAGATCTCTTCCTTTTATTTTCATGAGAGGAAAAACTTGAACCATCGGTGTATTTTTTAGAGTCAGACGACCCACTATGAGATCGCTTTCTTCCCATAGAAGTGTTCTTACTTCCTTCTGGATTTATTGTCCGGTCCCCAGAGTTCATCTTTCTCTGAATGTGTATCAAACTGTGTATTATGGATGCGTTCGGCTGATTCTGCTCCTCCTAATCCTTAATCAGTATTTCGTTGTCTGCATTGTAGCTTTGTATCTCCAGCTTGAGGCTTCTCATGGTGGCTGCAAAGTCTGGGGGAGTATATTGAATCCTCCTCCCATTAGACTCTATCTCAGCATTTCCAATTTTGACATTCCCCCCCATAGCATCTTCCTCGTACGCATTGGGGTACTGTGCATAATCATTCATATCATCTTTCCTCGTGGTCGAACCAACTATTCAAAATTACAGTGCCCTTTCTGAAGGTGACTGTAATTCTGCAAAAATGTGTTAGATAACAAAACTGTTAGATATAATTAAAAACCAAGATCACTTACCCACTACCCATAGAAAATTTTCTCTGTTATGCGGCCAACAATACATTGGAACTATTAACCAACAACTCTATAACTGTCCAACTCAGTCCATCGAGGCCCAATAATGTAACCACTTTTCTTTCCGGCCCATCCAGGCCCAACGCTGCAACCAACAACTCTAATACCACACTATAGTGTACTACAAGTTGGTATCAGAGGGTACTCTTATCTTTTTAACAACTGATTCTGACCCATCCAGGCCCAATGCTGCAACCTGTAGCTCTGATACCCCACTGTCACGTCCCCTCCCTCATCAGAGGAGAGAATGCGACTCAACTCTTCTACCTGAGTTACCCATCTCTAATTCTGCATTCATATGATGATTCCCGATCCCTTTTTTTTCCTTTTTTTAAAGATCTACATAAGCAAGAATTTCTCCTGCTAACATTATGATCTAGACCATGTATAACTATTCATCTTCCCCAATCATAGAGGGATCGAACGATGGAGAATCATCCCCCAGAAAATCAACGGTGCAGAGAGCTTCACTTGTGAAATCGAAAACGTATAAAAATTTCACTCTCGAGCCCCACATCCCACATGCCACATTCTATGTTCCGTGTTCCACATCCTGCATGTAGAATGGCCATTGTGGAAATCAAAATTTACCATAGTCATTTTCGCATCCCGCATCCTGCGAATTGTGGAAGGGAAATGCAGAAAGCAAACCTTTCCAAACAACATTTCCACATCCCGCATCCTGCAAGTTGCAAAAATAAAATTGCGGTAAGCTGATTTCACCAAATGACATTCTGCATCTCGCATCCCGCATATTGCATCCTGCAAGTTGCGAAAAGGGAATTGCGGGAAGCATATTTCTCCAAATGACATATCTGCATCCCGCATCCCCAATTCCACAAGTTATGGAAAGGGAATTGCAGAAGGGAAAATGTGGAGTCCAAACTTCTACAAGGCGCATTTCCACATCCCGCATCCCATAGGTTGTGGAAGGAAAAATATGTGGAAATTTGATCTGCTCATGAAAATTTCTAAGTAAAAAACTGATTTCCAACATCCATGCCATCACCAGTCTGACTGATCTAATTTCATAACAACTTAAAAGATTCATTGAAGTAATTACACATATAGAGGCATCATTCATGAAATATACAACTGAAACACAACACATTTCATTCAAGCATTCAACATTTCATATTAATTTATAAACAAGTATAGTTGCATGGATTGAAACACAAGAGATACGTATCTTTATCATAAGCTTTTCCCGCAACCAGCTATGTCGCTGCAACGTTCCACCCAACCATAGGCCAGTCTGCTCATCAATCTCTCAGCAACAATACCACCCCTGAGGTGGGCATGATTTCCCCAAGGAATAAGGAACACTAGAAGACTTCTCCATAGCCAAGGATACAATATAACTTAGCAAATACAACACAATTTGGTTTATCATACTTACACAAGCAGTGATTTACACATAGCCAAATTTTATACAAGTCACATCCAAGCCAACAGATGGGTTTATCAGGCTACCATCCAAGCCATCCTTGCAGTTGGGTTTATTAGACTTACATAGGTAGTGATTTACACATATCCAAAGTTTATACAAGTCACAAAAAAACCAACATATGGGTTTATTAGGCTACCAGCCAAGCCATCCTTCCAGTTGGGTTTATCAGACTTACACGGACAATGATTTACACTTAGGGAAAATTCACATGAGACACAGCCAACCCAACAAATGGGTTTATTAGGTTTCCAAGGAGGTGGAAAGATTGATTGCTAAGATAGTAAGATCAATCCCATAGTTGTGGACACCTACACCAGATCTAGCCTGACTTCTAAATATTTACACACCCAACACAAGGAAGCATCCCCCTCTCTGCTACACAGTCCCTCAGGCCATGGCTTCCCTTCCAGTTCTATTCAGGGTATGCAAAGAAGAAAACCAACCCTCTAGATTGGTCTGTGAGGTTCCTTCACACACTAGGTTCATCAAGCAAGTCCAAAATCCATTTTTCCATTCCCCAAATCAATTCAAATGTCAAAAGAGGATGTACACACAACGATCTCATTTCTAGGATTAACATAACATAACAAAAGCCAAGGAGTACACACACATAGTAATTACAAATTTTTGAGCATTTCCGAAGCCATACCGACTATTGTAATTACAAAAAAATGAAATTGTTTGCTGGTCATTCAATTCCAAAAACATAGATCAGATTCTGGGCATTCGCATTCAGGAAACGACTAACATATAGGAAAATGGTAAAAAGGAAAAAAATTCACCGAACATGAAAATTCGTGAAGGATAAAGAATCATAGTAGTTTTTTCTTGCTTCCTGAATGCCAGAATCCCCCTTGTCAAAAAGTTGAACACAGTCCAAAATCATGAGGGGAAGGTGAAACGCGACTGCATGATGGAAAGGCATGCGTTTGTTTTTTGGTGTTTTCTTTCCCAATAAAATTTAAAAAACGTTTTTCCTAGAAATGTTGCTTTGCCCATTTCGAATTTCTTCCCACTCTTCCAATCCCCCCCTTATCCTTAGGAAAAATCATGCCCCCATCTCATTTTGTTGCATTGACATAGCTGGTTGTAGGATTTTAATTAACAAAATTTGCAAATTTAACATGATGTCCAAACTTATAACGTTCAGCTAGCATAAAAACACCATTGGCCTAAATATTCATCGTCGAAACATAAACACTAAATCAATGGTGGGGATTTTGACTTGAGCTCCACACCATGATCATTTACATCATATTATTTAAATGCAAATAGGGTTAAAACCAGGGTGTTACAATTCCTTTTGCACAAAAAGAGACCTAGCAGATGGGTGAGGAACTACAACTTTTGTTCTATCTTTTAGAATATAGGGTCTAAACTGTTTTGTTTCCTTGAAGACTGCATATGCTTTCTTTTCCATGGTTGGGATATTCAATTCAGCCCCTTGTACCATAGTACTCATGAATCATATTGGGTATTCGTCTCCCAATCCCCATTTGTTCATAAGCACTGTCGCGAGAGAGTTGTCTGAAGCAAAGGTATATAAAACAAAGTCCTTTTCAAAGTCTAGACTCTTCAAAGAAGGTTCCTGGGCTATTATTGTCTTGATATATTTAAAGGAAACTTTCTTCATGTCAGTCCACTTGAAGTGTACACTTTTCTTCACCATTTGCTGCATAGGTTTCACAATTTGAGAAAAATCAAGGACAAACCTCCAAACAAAATTTATTGTTCCCATAAATGGTCGCATATCTTTCTTATTTTGGGGCATGGTAATCTAAGTTATAGCCTCAACTCTCTCTTGATCTATTGAGATTTCCTTTTTTGAGATGATGTGTCCCCACAATTTACCTTCAAGAACTACAAAGATGCTTTTCTTTGGGTTTATAGATATACCATATCTTCTACAACAGTAAAAAATATGTTTCAAGTGAAAATCAAGGTCTTCTCTTCTCTTGGAGAAAACAGTTCCATCATCCAAGTACACTACTACATAGTGGGAACTTAAACCTCTGAATGCAACATCCATGGCCCTCTAAAATGTGGCTCCATCATTCATGAGGCCAAAAGTCATTCTTCTATAAGAAAATGTTCCCCACCTTGTGGAAATGTTGTCTTTAATCGGTCCTACTTGACCACTAACACTTGATTATACCCTGAAAATCCATCTAAAAGGGAGAACATTTTTGAGCCTGAAACCATCTGTAAAATCTGTTCCATCGGTGGAACCAAATAGTTGTCTTTATCTGATGCTATAATTAAGTTCCTGAAGTCAACACACAACCTTATCTCTCCTAAATTTTTTCTCAGCGGGACTAGATTGGCCACCCATTCAGAATGTCCAAACTTGAAAATGATCTTTGCATCAAGTAACTTTTTTATTTTGTTATGGATCATAGGTTCTAACTTCAGATCCATCTTTCTAAGTTGTTGCTGAAATGGCTTTGTTCATGTTTTAATGGGAATCACATGTTGGATGATGTGAGTGTCATAAGTCTTCAGATATTCATACGTCTAGGAGAAGATGTCTTTTTGTTGGTGAAACAACTTGATGAACTTACATCTTTCTCCAGGAGAGCAACATTTTCCCAAATTGGCATATTTAGTTTCATCATCTGATCCCAGATTAACTAGCTCATGTTGCATTGATGAACTATTCGTCTTCACATTGGCTCGTTTCCAGAATTTACTCTGGAAATTAAACATCCCTTCGAGGGTTCTTACCGCTTTAGGCATGAAATTTCCCTAAATTGCATCTTCATTTAGTAAACCTCACAAATTTTCTTCTTCATCTGTTATGGATTCTTTAAAAGATTCTTCATTTTTCAAAAAATCGATGATCTGTTCATCATGATCGAAAACTCTCATATTTGTAAGATTCTCAGGTACTAAAGGCCTGAAAATCAATTCAATAGAATAGTTTTTATTAGTTGGCACTAATATAGATGTAAAAGTAGCTAATAAATCAGCTACAATGTTTTGTAATCTAGGTATTGCATTTATATTGAAAGCATTGAAGTGCATAATCAAATTCCATACCTCCAACTGGTATCCCTTAATATGTGGAGATAAACCATCAATGGTGTTTCTTACCTGTCTGACTACTATCTTGGAATCCCCAAAAACTTTTAAATTTCTAACCTTATGTTCAATAGCTTTCTTCAGGCCCAATACTAGAGCCTCATATTCAACAATATTATTTGTGCATTCAAACTCTAGTCTAGAAGAGAGAAAGTGTTTATTCTTATCTGGATCAATCAAGATGCAACCTTCCCCTGATCTGTCTTGGGTTTAGACTCATCAAAATACAGAAACCAAAATATATCATTTAACTCTAGCTGGTTAGTATCATCTCCTATGTTAGTCACTAAGTTTACTATATTACAATCAATATTATCAACCTGTGAGAATTCAAGGAGATCGGACTATGTGTCTGATTCACAACTGGCTTCTTCAGCCCGGTAGTTCCCTAGTTTGAGTTCCAAATAGTAATTCCCCAATATTGAAGGAGAGAAGTTCACAGGTTCATTTTCCCCTTCTCACTGAGTTACATTATACTTCATGTGTGGTTCTCTCAGTACTTTAATTTGGTTTTGAACATTGTTGAATGGAAGCCACATGTGAGACCAATCAATTTCAAAGTAACCATTTAGTTTCGTTGACCAGTCCATACTCAAAGTTAATCCATATGATTATGGTATATCCACTACCATAATATCTATAAACTAACAAAATCTGGGATATGCAGACAAATGAGTCAAAACATATTTCATTTCCCATATGAATTTAACAACAGATATATCTAATTGAATTATCCGAGATGGGGATGGTATGGGTTGGCCATTAATTCTTTTACATACTCAAAGTGGCATGACATTTGATGAAGCCCCAGAATCTGCCAAATAGCTATGTACATTATGATTAAAAATCTCAAATGATAACAGAAAAGGTAAAGTCTGAGATTTAGACTTTCCCCCAACACTTGCTTCATTTACATCATCATCAGATTCTATGGCTTCTACAATACTGTTAGTTTATGGATTAAAAGCTTCTAGAAGTTTCTTCCTTTGCTGAGGAAAATTACATAGTTCAAACAAAGAGATGTTTTCCTATTTTTTCTTAATGTCTTCTACGATATCATACCCCATGCCCTGTTCTTTAGTAGTTTCTGTTTTATTTGCTAAAGTTTCCAAATGTTTATTAATTTTTTTCTTCATTGGTTTGTTAAATACTGGGATTTCCTCTTTTGTATTTACTGGATTAGTATTACTTGTTGTTTGATTAGTACTAAGAATTTTCTTCATTTTTTCTTTAAACTTATTTATTTTAGGTAGGAACAGACTTTCATCCATTATTGCGCCTCTACTTCTTGTCATGACATTAACTGTTAACACTTGAATTTCCTCAGTAGGTTCATCCTCACTAAGACACAAAGTAGGTTCCCAATCCCATAATACCATCGTGGTTTCCTCGTTTGTTTGTTCTGGATCATTAGTTTGGGCTTGCTCTCCTTCAGGATCTGCTAGCTCGGTATCTAACAATTTATTCATAACCAGAGTCATTGAATTTATCTATTTCGGATAACTTTTTTCAGAATGAGGTTCTTGGTGAAAAGTACATAAATGATCCATGCCTTCCTCATTAAAATTTAAAATAATAGAATTATGTACAGGTGGTTGGGGTTGACCACTCTCTTCCTTTTTTTGTAATAAGGGTTGAATGTCTTTCTATAAGAACAATTTTTCTTATCCTTTTTCATGTCTACTATTTTGTTTGACAACTTCTGCACCATTTTCACCACATTCTCTAGCTCATCAGAATGTTCTTCTTTGGGCTTAGTCAACATCAAAGGAATTTTTCTTGTGGTATGTTTCAATTTAGGTTTTGGAGTATTCTTTGCTATACTATCCAAATCTGCCTCTGTTTTCTTGTCATCTTCATTGTTTTCTACCAATGTAACTTTACCAGAACTTTTTACAAACATTGCTATTGGTGGATCAAGTGTTGTAGTATAATATTCTATTAGAGACCCTTCAGTTGGTTTTGTTGTAGCACTAAATTTATTTAATAAGGTGGTGAATCTCTTATTAAAGTCTTGGACCTTTTCTTTCTTTTCCATTCTCATAGACAATAATTCTTTCATGAGAGTGGCTATAGTTTTCTGGTTGCCAAATTTACCTAAGAATGCATTTTTAAAACCATCCTAGTCTGCTATTGAATTATCTTGCAAACTAAAGTACCATTGAGATGCTTTAGGCTCAAGAGTATATTGAAAAAGTCTGCAAATCACATATTCATGGTCAACATTTAAGAGATTCAAAGCCAGATAAAAATTCTGTAAGTTACCTTCAGCAAAGACACCCTTTCCAGGATCAAATTTTGGTAAAACATTTAGATGCTTACCATTGAGATGCTTTAGGCTCAAGAGTATATTGAAAAAGTCTGCAAATCACATATTCATGGTCAACATTTAAGAGATTCAAAGCCAGATAAAAATTCTGTAAGTTACCTTCAGCAAAGACACCCTTTCCAGGATCAAATTTTGGTAAAACCTTTTCTGGGTGTTTGGGTAAGTAATGCAATGGAGCAGCCAGGTTGAGTGGCATTCTTTCTCTCCACGCAAGTTGATTAAAAAAAACCATGATTCGAGGTGGAGACTGTGGTGGGGACTGACTGAATACTAAAACTGCAAGGGATTCCAGATCTAATTGATCCAAAGGATGAACAATTTCTTGGATAGATAAAACTACCAGTTCTTCAAAATTTTCAACAAGAATTGAATCCTTAGTGTAAGAGCCTACTTTCTTGGAATTTTTCCTTCTAGGTAATGCATGAATAACTTTTAGCCCCCCAATTTTCCTAACGTAGGATCTTGTATGTCTCCTAAATAGATCTACTTCTTCAAATGGGAAAACATACAAACGTTCTGATTCTTCTTCCCTAGAACCTGTCTGTTCTTGTTCTTGTAATTCAAGAAATAGATCTCCAGGGAAAATATATTCTGATGTCGTTCCAATGTAATCTTCTCTGAAAAATAGATTTCTTCTACCAACCATGCACTGGTTAGTTCTCTCCTTCTAGTGCCAATTCTATTGATGCCTAGAAAAGTCCTAGGTACCAAGCAACAAGGATTCTCCCCGGTGAACGATCGAATTAGATCAGACACCGTTTGGTGTGGGGAATCCATCCGGTTCATGGTTCCATCTACTATAGATTAAGTTCTTTAATCTTTTACTGGTTACAGCCCAGTCCACCGTCTATAAGATTTTTTTTTAAAGAATGATATGCAGGCGGATAAGCTAAATGCAAGTCTAAACTACATCTAAAACTAAACTATTCTATCCATGGACAGGGAGAAAATTTAGAGTTCAGAGTAATATACTATAAATGCTCATAAAGGTCTAACAGATAGTTATACCAATACAATAATCAAATTCATAGTAGAAAGAATACTAGAGGTAGATCTAATGTAATTAAACCATTTATTACCCTGTCAACACAGTCATTTATATAGACAACAGACATTCATGACCAAGGAAATAGTTTTAGGAGGTTAGAACAATCTCATTGTATGATGTACAAAAGCAAGAAGAAATAGTTCTACATTATGCATTCCACACATTTTGATTAAATCTCTGCGTAGGCCCTTTATTCCATCAAAATGATCATTCTTATTTGCAAAGAGGTAGCTCTTTTACAACAATAGTCCAAAATTCTTTCACTAGGAAAAATAGGTCTTCCTATGGATCTCTGAACCCATATTTATATTATATTTACCCATCACCCAAGAGATTCCCAGGCTTCTCATTTTCCCACCTGGTTGAATCTAACGGTTTCATAAAACAACAAATAAAAAAAAATGCATAGGCCTCGCCCTTATGGAAACACATGCTCCTTTATTTTCCCTGCATCTTTGCATTGTGAAATTGATTTTGTTGTCTCAAGGACCAGTCACATTGTTGTGCCTCCACGTGTTCTATTTCATGCTTCTTTATTTCCCGCATCTCGCAATTGCCCATCCTAACCCGTCGAATGATAATGTTAGAATAATCAACCCATAGTTAGCTACCTTAGACATTAATTTAATTATTTTTGTCTTATTTGCCTAGTTCATGTGTCCCACCTTATGCAAGCTGTCATTTACCTATCCATAGTGGTCAAACTTTCCTTATTTGACTCATGTAGCACTTGGGAAACCTCAAGGAATCAAATATGCTTTATTCCTAGCCTCCTAAGTGCCCTTCTGCTTTTTCTGCTTTATTGCCTGCTTTTTCAGTGTTTTAAGGCAAATGGAAAGGCTTGACTAGGTGAGGTTGACTAGTTTTTTGTCCTACACATCCTCCACTCTTTTGTCCTATGAAAAGCATGTATGAGTTGTCATTCCATCACTCTTTAGCTTGCCTAAGTGATTTTTCCAATTCGTGAGCTCCATGACTGATTTGGAAACTACTTTATGCACCTATGGGGGATTTGCTTAATTTTAGTAAGCCTGCTTTTGACTAGATTCAAATTGCCTCCTCATGCATTAAAATATCCTATGTAATTATTTAATGTAGCAACCTATTATGTTACAGGGTTGGCTATTATACACTGAGTTAATACAGTTTAGTGTTCAGCTCCATATTCAGTCTCTTTTGTGAGTGATTTTGCATGTTCAATTGATAATTGTTGTGAGTAAAATTAATATATCATTGGGTTCAATTTCCACATGGTATTAGAGCCATTGTAGATCAATTTCTCTCCTTCAAAATTGTTTTGCAGGTTCGACATCAGTGACTGGGAGCCTTCTACTGACAGTCGGGACAATTTCTAAGCTATGGATCAATCTCAGAAGATCATCTTGACTCCCTTCAACTTCTTTGAATGGAAAGCAGAGATGGAGATACTGTTGAGAGCGAAAGGCCTCTATAGGGTGACTATGGCAATAGAAGCAGAGCCCAATGCAGCTGCAGAGAAGATAAAATGGCACAACAGGAGGGATGAGGCCTATGGTCTCCTGTGTCTGAGTATTTCCAGAGACCTCCTTTTCCATCTTGATGGATTGACATCACCGAATGAAGTATGGGATAATCTTACTAATCTTTTTGGAAAGACAGACACACTGAGGGGACATCAAATCGAAAATGAGCTGATTTCCCTCAGTCCCAATAGCTTTGAATCACTGCAACTCTATTTCTCCAAGTTCAAAGCACTTGTTTTGTAGCTAAAATAGCGTGGGATCAAAAATAAGGATGATTAGCTGGTCTTGGAAATTATCTCGAAGCTTGGCCATGACTATTCAGTGTTTGTTTCAACCTTCTATGCCACAAATTTGATAGCTCGAACCTAGAAGATGCCTAGCCTTGCAGATTTCATGGAATCTCTCACACAAGAACAAGACAAACTGGTGATGATGGGCACCATCAAACCATCCAAAGACCAAGATCTGGTTGCTGGAGATTCAAGGGTGGATTCAAAAAGCAAAAAGAAAGCTAAAAAGTCACCTGAGCAAAAGAGAAACAAGAACAAGTCTCCAGAGGAGCCACAAGGTTCCAAGAAGAATAACCAGAAGAAGAAGAAAAAAGGATAAATGAGCAAGTGCGCATACTGCAATAAGGGAAATCACACTGAAATCTCTTGTATGAAGAATCAAATAGACATGCTGACCCAACTTCTGGAGAAGAATGGCATCTCCCTTCCAAACAGCTCAAAGAAGAGAGAAGAAGGATCAAGTTCAGATGACAGAGAGAGAGTTCATGCATTTGTTGCTGGCACATCAAGCTCACCCAGTTTTATCATTGATTATGGGGCTTCAAGACATATGGCTTCGACCAAGGAGGCATTCTCATCACTTGAGATGTCGAAAGGACCACCTATAGTACCGGGAGATGACTCTCTCACTGAAAGTTTGGGCAAAGGGAGGATTGATCTTGATCATGGTCAGTTCAGCAATGTGTTGTATGTGCCTAGTATTGCCTCCAACCTCTTATCAGTGTACCAGATGAATCACACTAGGTCTCCAAATAAGGTCATATTCTCCCCTGATGAAGTTGAGATCATAGAGATCTCAAGTGGTAAAGTCATCACAAAAGGAGTTGCAAATCATGCTCAAAAGGTATACATGTTCTCACACTTCCTACCCTACTCAAACCCCTCTGCTCTTCTGATTCATGCTAATGAGGCAAGCAATATTTGGCATGAAATATTTGGCCACCTAAATTACAAGTATCTTTCTGATCTTAGTGAAAAAGATATGGTCATAGGGTTTCCCAAGATAACATTTTCCAAAGGAGTCTGCCAAGGTTGTATCCTAGAAAACACCCAGAGCATAAATTTGAGAGAGCTAGTCATGAGAGAACCTCTGCACCCCTCGAGCTGATCCACAGTGATGTTTCTGTCCCATTCCCTCATATGTCCATGATTCAGGCCAAATATACATTGAATTTCATAGATGACTTTTCCAGGTATTGCTGGGTTTACTTCTTGAAACACAAGTCTGAAGTTTTTGGCCTCTTCAAAGTCTTTAAGGCTTTGGTTGAAAACCAGTCTGGGAGGAAAATCAAGGTCCTCAGATCTAACAATGGTGGTGAGTATGTCAAGTCTGATTTTATTAATTATTGTGCAAATGCAGGTATTCAGATGCAGCATTCTATCCCTTACACACCACAACAGAATGGTGTTGCTGAGAGGAAGAACAGATCACTGAAGGAGATGGCGACATGCATGATGGAGGCCAAAAATTTGCCACCAAAGTACTGGGCCGAAGCTATCAACTGTGTAGCCTATATCCAGAATAGGGTGCCTCATAAACAGCTTGATGGTATGACTCCTTTCAAAGCATGGAGTGGGCACAAGCCAGATGTGACCCATTTCAGGATTTTTGGCTCAAGGGCTTGGGCTAGAATTCCAACAGAAAAGAGAAAGGCTTTGCAGCCCCAAAGCCAAGAGTGCCTATCTGTTGGGTACTCTGAAGATTCAAAAGGGTACAAGCTGATAAATTTGAGCACAAACAAAGCCTTCATTGAAAGGTGTGTTCAGTTTCAAGAAGAACCCCTTGCAGCAGTGGAAGTTGGAGAAGCCTCTTCACCACCTGAACCTCTGAAAGTAAGTGAAGAGTTTGTTGAACATGCTGATTCTGATATGTCTAATAGTGATGAGTTTATTGCATATCCTAACATCCCTACAAGGCCAAAATGGGCAGCCAAGACACTACATACAGCAGGAGAGTTAGCTGGGGATCCCAATGACCCAAGGAGGACTAGATCTCAATTTGAGAGTGGTCTGTGCATGAAGGATCCTATGTTTGCTGAGAAATGCTATTTGATGGTGGAATCAGATCCTAAAAAATATGAAGAAGCATCAGGAGATCCAATATGGCAAGCAGCCATGAAGGAAGAGTTTAGCTCACTCCAGAAGAGCAACACATGGGAGCTAGTGGATCTTCCCCCAAGGAGGAAGTTAGTTCAGTGTAAGTGGGTCTACAAGACCAAATTTGCTGCTGATGGTTCACCTATAAAGTACAAGGCCATATTGGTAGCCAAGGGCTACTCACAAGTTCATGGCATAGATTACAATGAGACCTTTGCACCAGTGGCAAAGATGGACTCCATCAGGCTAGCCTTAGCCATTGCAGCCTCAAAGCAATGGGAGGTACATCAGATGGATGTAAAATGTGCCTTCTTGAATGGATATCTCACTGAAGAGATATATATGCAGCAGCCTCAAGGATTTTTTACTAACCCTTCTCTTGTGTGCAGGTTGAGAAAGTCGTTGTATGGGCTAAAGCAAGCCCCCAGGGCTTGGTATGCCAAGATCGATAGCTTCTTGCTATCACTAAATTTTGTTCGGTGCAAATCAGATCCAAATGTCTATTTGAATTTAATTAATGGTTCATTAATGATAATTTTGTTATATGTTGATGATCTCCTCATTATAGGAAGCTCAAAGGATGAGATTGCTTCCTTGAAGGGTGCAATGAACCAAGCCTTCTCCATGACAGATTTGGGGCTCTTAAGTCAATTCTTGGGGCTTGAGATTGCTCAAGACAAAGATGGAATCAAGGTGCACCATTCCAAGTATGCCTTGGATTTTCTAAACAAATTCAAAATGAAGGATTGCAAGCTAAGCAAGACTCCTTTCCTTTCAGGAGTGAAGCTGGAAGAAGCTGATTCTTCACCTATGGTAAACAATACACTGTATAGGCAATTGATTGGATGTTTGTTGTATCTTACACATACTAGACCTGATATTTATTATGTAGTAAGTGTGGCTTCTAGATACATGGATCAGCCTCATGAGATCCATTGGAAAGCAGCCAAAAGGATCCTTAACTTTGTTCAAGGAACAAGGACACATGGGATCTTCTATAAAGCAAAATCTGATCTTGATTGGATTGGATTTACTGATAGTGATTGGGCAGGTGATAGCACAGATAGAAATTCAACATCAAGATACGTGTTCATTCTTGCAGAAGGGCCAATCAGCTGGTCAAGCAAGAAACAGAGTGCCATTGCACTCTCATCTACAGAAGTAGAGTACAGAGGAGTTGTTAATGCAGCAACTCAATGTTTATGGTTGCAGGGTTTACTTGGAGAGTGTGGCTTCAAATCAGAGTACTCAACTACCATCTACTATGATAACCAGAGTACCATTCGAATCTGCAAAGATCCAGTTCAGAAGTAGAGAACCAAACACATTGAGATCCATATGCACTACATCAGAGAGCTTGTGCATGATGGCACCATTCACCTACTCTTCTGTTCATCTTCAGAACAAGTAGCTGATATCTTCACCAAAGAATTTTGTGAGAAGACCTTCAGCAATCTCAAATCACTGTTGGGGATTGCTGATCATGCTGTGAAGCATGAGTGAAGACAAGATTTCCAAATTTTGTTTTGCAGTCCATGTTTACGAGAGGATTTTCCCATGTGGTTTTTGCCTCTTTCCTTGTTTAAATGGACATGCAGTATGTAAAGGGTGACTAAGCCTTGTTGCTCGGCCCTATAATTTTCTGATATATTGCTCATAATTCAGGCTTAAGGGGGGGTTTTAGAATAATCAACCCATAGTTAGCTACCTTAGACATTAATTTAATTATTTTTGTCTTATTTGCCTAGTTCATGTGTCCCACCTTATGCAAGTTGTCATTTACCTATCCATAGTGGTCAAAATTGCCTTATTTGACTCATGTAGCACTTGGGAAACCTCAAGGAATCAAATCTGCTTTATTCCTGGCCTCCTAAGCACCCTTCTGCTTTTTCTACTTTATTGCCTTCTTTTTCAGTGTTTTAAGGCAAATGGAAAGGCTTGACTAGGTGAGGTTGACTAGTTTTTTGTCCTACATATCCTCCACTCTTTTCTCCTATGAAAAGCATGTATGAGTTTTCATTCCATCACTCTTTAGCTTGCCTAAGTGATTTTTCCAATTCGTGAGCTCCATGACTGATTTGGAAACTACTTTATGCACCTATGGGGGATTTGCTTAATTTTAGTAAGCCTGCTTTTGACTAGATTCGAATTGCCTCCTCATGCATTCGAAACTCCTATGTAATTATTTAATGCAGCAACCTATTATGTTACAGGGTTGCCTATTGTACACTGATTTAATACAGTTTAGTGTTCAGCTCCATATTCAGTCTCTTTTGTGAGTGATTTTGCATGTTCAATTGATAATTGTTGTGAGTAAAATTAATCTATCACTGGGTTCAATTTCCACAGATAATACCTATGAAATACAAAGAAACACCATGAGAGATATATCTGATCTGGGAAACACATAATTCACAACATTTCCATGTAATGATATGCATCGATTATTAACCCGAAACAAATAATGAACAACACCTTGTTATGCTAACAAATTTATTAGTTTAGGCTTTGGGAGGAAAATTACTCAGTTTCCCCAATGGTTCACAGTCACAAACCAAACAAAAAATGAATGAATCATATTAAATCAAGGATGGATCGGGTCTGATTTGGACCATCATATCACGCAGCCTTGACAACTTCTTTCCACCTCTACCCTTCCAGAAAGCAGAAATCCAGTTCATCAATTTTATCAAGTTAGAAATCTACTCTTCCGCCTCTGCCTTTTCGCTTCTACCCTTCTGGAAAGCGGCAAATGGAAACTGGGCTATCAATGTTTCACAAGGTTTTAACTTTAACCTTCCACCTCCACATTTCCTCTTCCGCACTTCTAGAAAGTGGGAATCAGAAGTCGGATTGTCCAATTTCTCCGAAGTTTAAACCTTAACCTTCCAACTCCGCATTTCCACTTCCACACTTCCAAAAAGTGGGAATTGGAAGTCGGATTGTCCAATTTCTCTGAAGTTTAAAATTTGACTTTTCAACTCCTCATTTTTCGCTCATGCCATTCTGTAAAGCGGAAATCAGAAAGCAGGCTTTCCAATGTGTTTGAAATTTAAACTCAACCCTTCCACTTTCCTGCTTCCATTCTTTTCTTTTCCACCTTTATGAGCTTTTGATTTGCGCATAACTCTTCTGGATAGTTGGATCTATGCCAAAGTCAAAAATTGGGTTTGTAACCTTTTCATAAGATACATTTTCATATTCTACTTCCACGTTTTTGCCTCCACCCTTCCGCTTTATCCTTTTGTGCAAAGCAGAAATCAGAAGCCGGATCATCCAATTTTTATGAAGTTCAAACTTTAACTCTCTAACTCCGTAGTTCCTCTCCCGCCATTTCTTGGCCGTTGGATCTTGATCAAAGTGATTCACATCTGTTGATCTTAAATCTAAACATATTTTCTTGCAAGGCTCATTTCTTGGTCGCGCCGAAGTATTTTTTACCAGAATCACACTTCAGGATTAGGGAAAAAACTTTTAGCTCGAGCTTCTAGGAAATACTAAGTATTCGGGGAGGGATTAACTCAGTTGGGAAACAAGAGTAGGCGTTCTTTTAAAACAAAAAATGGAAGGAGGGGCCCTGAAATGTAAAACATTTTGGTGAATAAGTTGCAGCAGCAACACACCATAAATCAATGGTCTTGATTTCACATCGCCACCATGAACCAACAGTCTGATTACCCATCGACACCATAAACCAACTATTTGTATTAATGTAGTTTAATAGTCTAACACAACCATTTTTATAAACATGTTTAGGAAATATAAGAGATAAATATCAAAGGATTTCCACCATGATTTTGGTATTGAATCATTTCCCACAAAACATGTATGAAGCTCATAGATTGACACACAAACATAAATGGAACAAAGGAGAATCAAGCAAATCGAATTTGCAACATTACAAGATTTCAACCATGTGGCAATTGAACCACCACAACGTATCAACCCAGAAACACAAGTTCCCAGCCAAACAACTCGGTCTCATGCATACCCAAAGGATTAAATACACAGGTCTGATGTTAAACCAAGGAAACTCCACAAGACTACCCAATATTACATATATTTTCATTAAATCTCAAATGAGCATAGTTTAACACATGCATTATTTCCTTCATTCACTTATAAAAAACTCAGGGAAATATGAACTTTTCTTTTATTACAATGATAAATTACTAGTTACAATTCCAATCAAGCCTCACGAATACAACATGCTCTTTTCTCCTTTAACCAACTTAGCAGGAATGGGAAAGCAATGAAATGATTCAACAATGAAGTCTGATTAGACATCCCTTTAGCATCATAAAAACTCACAAACAAATCATAACTCAAATATTAACACAACACCTCAGAAATAGAGGTCTATTGACTTTCTAAAATGAACAATAATTTTACCAATTTATTATTCTTATAAAATTCCAATTCCTTAGTAGAATTCACTAGACATCTTTGTAAATCCTTCGATATTTTACTCAATACAAATAACATTTAACAAATTAAAAATAAAGCTACAACCTTCAAATGGTTTACAATCCCTCATGAAGACATAAGGTGATTTGTCCCTTTTAACAATCTAACTGGACTTGGCTAACAAAATCATGCTACAACCAACTAGTCCAATTATTAAATGTTAAATTAGTAATGTAGCTCATGAACAGAGCATCTAATTTATCATTAACTTGGAAATACTTTTAGCATTTCATTAACTTAACTACAGATAACCAATCATAGATAAATCCTCATTCATTCACAGTGTTGTCAAGCACCCAAGTAGACTATTCATTCTTATTAAGAACACCATAGAAACCTCTTGGCACTTTAATGACTTAATTATCAAAGCCCAACCAAGGAAGTAGTCATTCAATAATGAAACCAACCAATACCATGGACACATTTATTTATCAATCACTCTCACAACATACCAATGCTACATCCATTTACATGCAATCAATATAAATAACATGCTTCGATAATTCAATTTCCTAACATGATAGTGATAATTAGTACAACAATAATACAGAGCTCCAATGCTTATTTGAATTCATAAATAGCTATGCAATTGAATTTGTGGCTGCCACGTTCCACCCAACCATACGTCTCTTCTCGATCTGTATTATTTCAACTCTTGGATACCACCCCTAAGCTAGGACTTGTGAATTCACCAATAGACTCTTCCCTTTCTGAGAGTTCCATACCAACACAGGATTAGCACTCAACATTACTCACAATTCAATGGAAATAACACAAGGGTTTAGCACATGCTCACAAGCATCCGGGAAAAATATAGGATACAACCAATTCCATGCCAAATAAAAAAATTATCGCTCTAGATTCCTTCCAATTTCACAACAGTGAAAACCCATCACTACATCATAGTTCGTAGAGTTCCACTCAAGTAATTCATGCACTATTCAACATTGCATGACCATAGAATAACAGTCAAACACAAGCTTAACAGATCATTTTAGGGGTACAATTTTAAGGGATGTAGTGGGGTATTCTTGTTCAAATTGGATCATCCAACTCAAGTCTCAACCTCAACCATAGATCCCTCTATGTGCTTCCCTCACCACCGTATTCATCCTTACGCACACTGCATTCTTCTCAGTGCATACCCCCATTCAACAACAAAATATCCTTCCTTGGTATCTTGGTCCTCCACCTTACCTTAGGGTGGAACAACTGTCGATTCTTTGCATGTATATTCCCCATGAGAAACTTGTCAATGAAAACATTCATTTCCCCACATAATCCTTCACTAAACACACTTAACAGATAAAACAAGATTAGGGTTTAAAATGGGATTTAAGATTTAAACAACTACAAGGTATTTCTTTTTGGTTAACAAGGTAATAACAAGGTTAAGACATGACCCACTAAGATAACTACAAACCCCCTTACCTCTTCCCTGGTGAATTCACCCATTTCATATCTCTTGAGTGTGGTTCCAACACCAAAGGAAATTTTATTTTTTATTATTAATGAGGCTAAATATTTACATTTGTCTTTCCACTCATGCAATACATATCAATATTTACATGATATAGTCAGGGGTCTCAACTAGGGACATTACAGTTCCTCAATTACATAATTCATGGAATGGAAAAAAAGGATTGTTTATAAATCAAGGGGAATAAATGAAAGGTTAAGTTACAAACCCTAAAATTAGGCATCTACCCTCATTAAAAAAACATCAGCAATAAATTGAACAAACCCCCATTATGAAAATAATTCTAGGGAAATTCAACAAGAAAATTTACAACCAACGCCAATTCCTATGGTAAAAATAAACTTCAAAATTATAAATAAATTGAACAAAACCCCATTAAAAATAAGAATCCTAAGCAAATTCGGCAAGAACATTTACAACCAACCACCTAGTTCTATGGAAAAGCTAATTTTTTCAGGGTATAATCCTGCATGAGTTTCTAACCAATGACCTCAAGAGTAAAAAAAAGTTTCAAAAAACTTTATAAAGTTCCAAAAACCTAAAAAATAAGAAAAAATGGAAGGAGAATATGGCGAATTGTGAAAACTTCAATTGTTTTAATACAAACTCCGATGAATGAACATGTCTTTATAAAATCTCTCCACCCCAGCTAAATCGTCTTCTATATTGGCTCTTGCTACTCTAAGTTCACAATCCTCACCTTCAAGTACTTATAGAATCAGATGAAGCACTAATAATGGAAATTCATTGGAAATTGGGGGAAATATATGTAATGGTAAATTACAAACCCTAAATTAGCCATATATCCTCACTAAAAATAATACCAGATATAAATTGAACAAATCCCCATTAAAAATAAGAATTTTAGGCAAATTCAAAAAGAGAATTTACAACCAAAACACAAGTGATATGTAGAAGACAATTTTTTGAGGGCCTAATCCACCACGAGTTTCAATCCAATGTCTTTATAAAATCTCTCCACCCCAGCTAAATCGTCTTCTATATTGGCTCTTGCTACTCTAAGTTCACAATCCTCACCTTCAAGTACTTATAGAATTAGATGAAGCACTAATAATGGAAATTCATTGGAAATTGGGGGCAATATATGTAATGGTAAATTACAAACCCTAAATTAGCCATATATCCTCACTGAAAATAATACCAGATATAAATTGAACAAATCCCCATTAAAAATAAGAATTTTAGGCAAATTCAAAAAGAGAATTTACAACCAAAACACAAGTGATATGTAGAAGACAATTTTTTGAGGGCCTAATCCACCACGAGTTTCAATCCAATGACTTCCATGGTAAAAGTAAACTTCAAAAATCTTCAAAAGGTACCAAAAACTAAAAACTAGAATTTTTTTAAGAAGAATATGGTTTAATTGTGAAACCATCAAATGTTGCAATAAAATGCCTACCAAAAAAAATGTCATTGTCAAAGCTGTCCACTCTAGATAAGACATCTACTATATTGGATCTTGTTACAATGAGTTCACGATCCTCACCTTCCATTACGTCAATAATTAGAACATATACTAATAATGGCAATTCACCTACTAATAATGGAGTTTAGACAAATCTTACGAGCATTTCGAGCTCCCAAGCTGCTATTTTTTAATAACAAAAACAGTTTAAGGATTTGTATTAGAAAAATGTTGCAACAAATCTAAACAATGATTTAGTACAATAGGAAAAGAGTATCATGCTATCTTGTTAAATAAATTGCAACATATGGAGGGTAGTGGTGTGTTCCTCTTATTCTTACATATCTTGTTCTAGTACATCTAGCCATGTATAACCTTCAAACAATATTGAGCAATAATACAAACTTACAAAACATAATTGTGTCTAATTTTAAAAATGAGCATGCTTGTCAAGACATCATCTTGAGCCTGATTTGATGGAAGCGATTCTTGCTCATTGATCTCCACTCCCTTTTAAATCCGATGAATAGTTTCTTCTTCCTTTATTCAATAGGAACTAGGCCAATGGAAGTATTCAAAATCACCAAAGAAGCAAAGTCCTTTGTAAGTGAAATAACCATGGCCTTGAGTTTGTCACACTCATATTCATGGTCCCGTGTTTGTTTTTTTTCTTAACCAAAATATCCATAGTGATGGAATTTTGGGACACTTGTTGATATTGTAGCTCATATGTCACTGTAGTGACAAGAATATTGAAGTTTGGTTACAATTAATAAGATCCTCTTTCCTCAAAAATATTTGTATCTCCTCAATATCTCTCTGACAATTTTGATCATGATATCCATTATATCCTTTGGCTAATGCAAATGCTTTCCTATGTGTGTTGGTCTCAAAATATCGGTATTCAAGTGATCAAAAGTTATAGTTTTAAGGGTCCTCAATACCCTATTTATAGAGTAAGTGAATCTCAAACATTCACTTCCCAAAGAATCACTTTTTACATACAAATTGAATTTTGTATGGTATACTCTCAAAATAAAGGTATTTAAGTAAATATTGGATCTACATTTAAGAGTACCCCACACACAATTCTCTGGGTGGATGATGCACAAATTCTTATTGTGCAGAACAACTCGATTCTCAAACAAACAGGAAGAATAACTTGAGAGAAAAAGTCTCAAAGAACACAGATAAAGGGTTTAACATTTCAAATTAAAACAACAATGAGAGCAACACCAACCTAGAACAATTTTATTATTCTAGACCTTTCTGTCAATTATTTCACGTTCCCTTCTTTTTAACTAAACAATGGTTTGTGAGACTATGGCAATGTGCTCTTTCAAATTCATTGGATAGATAAGTATCTACCAAGGTACTATGTAAATGGGAGGATTTTTTTATCGATATTGCATCAAAATTTGAACTTAGCATCACACATAATATCTACTTGTCATGTCCCCTCCCATCTGTTGATGTAATTGTAACTTCGGAATGTATTCACTTGTATATTTTATGTATTGTACCCTGGTGTTTATTCCGAGAAGTATATGTAATGCAATTGAGTCATGTCATGCCCTGATGCTCCTATTGGGAGATTCAATAATGTAAACAAGTCATGTAAAGTCATAGGGGGTAACCCTCCTTATTGATCTAGGGTTAAAGTCCCTGCAATTGTGGGGCCCTAGGGTTATTAGACTTTCCTAGACAAGTCAGCCCTAGTAAGTTATTGTCAAGTCAATTTTAGTATAAATAGAGAGTGAGCCTCTCTATTTATCACACATTCAGTCACACTCAGTTGTAGTGCATAACTGAGAGAGAAGAAGAAGCTCGGACAAGAGAGAGAGAGAGACTACTGCTGTCAGGAGATCATCTTACTATTTTTGGGTTTTACTTTTGGTGCTGATTCTATCTCTGAGGAAGTTGCGGGGTTTTCTCCTTTATGGTTTCCCCGAAGAAAATATTTGTGTCTAGTGTCTATTGTGTTTGATTGATGTGCTTGTTATTTTCTCAGTTAAAGATCCTAAGATAATGCTAGCTTGAATGATAAAAATCTAACATGGTATTAGAGCTAACCTAAGAAGAAGACACTATGCAGCTACAGAAACTAGGGATTCCTATTTTTTGGATCTCTCTCCACAGATATTCAACAAAATAAGGTTGGACTGACTCTCCTCTCTAGGGAACATCATTCTATCGAAATAGAATCTGATTCTGAGCATTTTTAGTTTTTGAACTGACACTATTGCTAGAAATTAGGGCTTTCCACAGAAGTGGAATTTTGGAATGAGTCCAGTCCTAGATTGATCTCCTCCCCAAAATCAAAGTTTATAGATCAAGATCAAATTTTTTGGTTTGGCAAAACTCTGGGAAAGTCAAACCCTAATCTGCTCCTGAACCATCTCTGCAGAGATTCAGCTCCAGATCCAGTTCTGACATCTTAACCTAGTAATATCTAAATCTTTTATATTTCCATTTGAGGTTCTTAGTTAATATGTCTCATCATACCAAGCTTTATGAAAAGATTGAGAAAGTTGATAACTTCTGATCTTGGAATTATTAGATATCCCTGGTCCTGGAAGAAAATGATTTGGACTCTTACAGCAATGAAGAGGTTCCAGTTCTAGAGGGAGATGAGGCTAAGGCCTTACACAAAAATAAATTGGTCATGGATAAGAGGATTATTGCTGATTCAATGAAACATCACCTCATACCACAGGTGTCCTACCTAAAGACACCTAAAGCTATGTTTGATGCACTGACCAAAGTATTTGAAGGGAAGAACATAAATCAGAAGATGAATCTGAGAAACCAATTGAAGAATGTAAATATCTCGAATGCAGAGACCATACATTCTTACTTTAAAAGGGTCTCTTAGATCAAGGAACAACTGAAAGTGATAGATGAAGAAGAGTAGAATGCAAAAATTGTGATGACCACCTTGAATGGTCTACCTAGATCATGGGACTCCTTCATTCAAGTTATTTGTGCAGGAAAGAAGCTAGGTAATTTCAGTAGGTTGTGGGAAGAATGATCACAAGAAGAAGCTCGAATAACATCCCAAGAAATAAATATGGGAAGTGAAGATCAAGCTCTCACAGTACACTCCAAGAAAAGCAGAAGAGACTTTCATCACCCCAAAGGTAAGCACTTCCACTAGAAAGATAACACTAGAAGATATAACAGATATTTATCTAAACTCAGATGCTATACATGTGATGAAAGAGGGCACTTTTCCAGAGATTTTCCTAGAAGCAAAAATATCTCTCACAAGAAAAAGGGAAAAAAGAGAATACATCATGCTCATGCTGCAGAGCATGATGAACCTTCCACAAAGAGAATCAGACAAGAAAGTGATGATTCTTCAAGTGATGAAGAATATGTTTTGATTTCCACTCTCACGGGAACTATCACACATTGAATCAATGATTGGATTATAGACAGTGGGGCTTCCAAACATATGATGGGATTAAAAAAATCCTTTGTGAAACTATCCAAACATGAGTCACCTCACAAGGTGAAACTTGGGGATGACTACCAGTATCCAATAAAATGTAGTGGTGAATCCTCCTATAAGCTAGACTCTGGAAAGTCTATGAAGATGAAAGATGTATTGTTTGTACCAAGACTAAAGAAGAACCTCCTCTCCATATCTGCATTGGATGCAAAAGGCATGAGGGTTGCATTTGTAGATGGCCAAGTTCTTATGTGGTCAAAGGGAAAGACTATTGATGATGCAATAGTGATTGGGGAGAAAGAAGGAGGTCTATACAAATTGAAGGGCCAACAAGAACAAGATTTGGTTCATAACTCAATAGAACCAAATGAAATTTGGCATAGAAACTTGCACATGTGCTCTACAGAGCACTACCACTTGCAAGCAATGTTGTTGAAGAACTTCCAGAAATACAGACAAAACATGACGGTGTCTGCAAAGGATGTATGAAATGAATGAACACAAAGAAGACATTTCCAAGTAGCAAGAGCAAGGAAAAAGGAATATTGGAAATCATTCACTTCGATGTATGCGGTCCAATGTCATCCAGTTCATTAAGCGGGTATGTATACTATGTTTCTTTTATTGATGATTTTTCTAGGAAGACGTGGATATACTTCATGAAGAACAAAGATGAAGTATTCAGAAAGCTCAAGGAATTCAAAGCCTTGATTGAGAACAACACAGAAAATAAGATCAAGACCTTTCGATCAGATAATGGAGGAGAATTCACATCAAATGAATTCAAATAATTATGCAAAGATTCAAGGATTAAGAGGGAATTAACCACTCCATATAATCCACAACAGAATGGGGTTACAGAAAGGAAGAATAGAACGATCCTGGAAGCTACAAGGGTCATGCTTCATGATCAAGATATTCCCATGCATCTATGGGAATAAGCTGCCAGAACAGTTGTGTATGTACAGAACCGTACTCCAAATAGAGTACTCAAGAACAAGACACCTGAAGAATTATTTTTCAGCAAGAAACCAAAAGTCAGGCATCTCAGAATATTTAGCTTTCCTATATACATACACATTCCAAAAGAAAAGAGGACAAAATCAGATCCTTCTAGAAAGAAGGGTATATTTGTGGGATATAGTTAAAGCTTACAGAATATACTTCCCAGGATTCAAGAATATCAACATAAGTAGAGACGTAACATTCGATGAAGATTCAGCTTCCAACAAATTTAGAAAGAGACCAGTTGAAGACTCCATTAATGAAACAGAAGTACCCAGAATTCAATATACAACTATGAATGATACAAATCAAGATGAAGATCGAGAAATAGAAGAACCCCAGGAACCTATAGATCCACCCCAAGAGAAGAATCCTCACAAGAGGAAACCTGAATGGGTACGAGAGGCTATCCAAGGTGCAGAAAGATATGGGGCTCAAAAAGAAATACATAGAGAGAGGAAAAGAACTAAGTCTTGCTCCAGTTATGTAGCCCTGTTATGTGGCATTACTGATAAAGAACCTTCCAACTATGAAGAAGCGCCAGAAAATAAAGAATGGAAGGATTATATGATCGAGGAGTACCATTCGATCATGAGGAATGATGTCTGGGATGTTGTCCCTAGACTAGAGGGGAAGTCTGTCATGACTTCCAAGTGGATCTGCAAGATCAAGCATGCTGCAGATGGCAGCATAGAGACATATAAAGCAATATTTGTGGCTTGTGGCTTATCCCAGAAATAAGGAATAGATTATGAAGAAAATTTTGCACCTATAGCCAGATACACTTCCATCAGATCAGTACTTGCTCTGGCTACAGTGATGAAATGGAAGATACACTAGATGGATGTCAAGACTTCTTTCTTGAATGGTGTAGTGGAAGAAGAAGTGTATGTGGAGCAGGCACTCGGTTTTGAGACACATGATAGGGAGACTCATGTGTGTAAATTGAAGAAATCACTGTACGGTTTGAAACAGGAACCCAGGACATGGTACGGCAGAGTTGACAGATTTTACCAAGACTAAAGCAGATTCCAATCTTTACTACAAGATTGAAGAAGGGAACCCAGTGATACTCCTAATGTATGTAGATGATCTATTTGTGACATGTATGGATGAGTTGATTGCTGATACAAAGAGGAAGCTTACTACTGAGTTCGAGATGAAGAACTTGGGTATGATGCACTACATTTTAGGCATGGAGGTGTGGCACAATGCAAATGGAATTTCCTTGGGAAAATGGAAGTATGCGGTAGAGATTCTGAAGAGATTTAGGATGATGGACTACAAGGCCATGACCACACCTACGGCATCGAACCTGAATATATTGAGTGATGCTTCATTAGAAGCGGTTGATGCTATGATGTATCGTCAGATGATTGGGTCCTTGATGTACCTGACGACTACAAGACCAGATATTTGCTTTGTTGTGAACACATTGAGCCAGTTCCTAACAGATTTTAGACATGTTCACTTGATTGCTGCAAAGAATATTATGAGGTACCTAAAGGGTACAGTTGATTATGGGCTCAAGTATGAGGAAAATCAAAAGATTAACCTAGAAGGCTATGTTGATTCAGATTGGGCAGGAAATGCCATCGATAGGAAGAGCACTTCAGGGTTCTGCTTCAGTATGGGATCAGGTGTGATCTCTTAGTTTAGTAGGAAGCATTCATGCGTGGCATTGAGTATAGCCAAAGCAGAGTATGTCATAGATTTTTTGGCTAGCTGTGAGGTAGTGTGGCTTAGAAAGATAGTATTTTATTTGTTTGATATCCATTTCGATGCTGCTTGTATATATTGCGACAACCAGAGTTGTGTGAAGTTGTTTGAGAACACGGTGTTCCATGACAAGTCGAAGCATATCGAGATCAAATATCACTATGCCAGGAATATGGTGCAGAGAGGAGCCGTGAAGCTCCAATATGTTGCGATGGACAAGTAGATAGATGATGTGTTGACCAAGCCATTGGCTAGAGTGAAGTTTGAGTACTTGAGGGAGAAGCTTGGTGTTCTCCAGATCGAGGTTCCTTCCAAGGGGAAGTGATGAGTCCATGAGCCCTTCTGATATGGCGAGAGGATTGGTTCCTTCCATGGTTAGATGTAAGTGCAGAGATGCTCTGATATGATTGTGGGTTGTGTTACCACATGATCAGTGCAGAGCCATTCTAATGTGATTGAGGGATGTGTTCCCACATGATCAGATATAAGTGCTGAAGGCATTCTATGGGAGAATGGAGGCACCTAGTCAGTTACCAGGAATACTCAGCATAGAGCTGAGAGCCATTCTGATATGTCTGTGTGATTGGCTCCCACATGATCAGATGTAAGTGCAGAGCCTTTCCCCGGACAATAGATGGTGTGTCCTATCATGCCGACGGATGTAAGTGGAGAGCCTTTATTTGGATGGTAGATGGTGTGTCCTACCATGCCAGTAGATATAAGTGTTGAGCCCTTCCTTGGATAGTAGATGGTGTGTCCTACTATGCCAGAGGATATAAGTGTTGTTCCTTTCTCTGGATAATAGATGGTGTGTCCTACTATTCCAGTAGATGTAAGTGCTGAGCCTTTCCTTGGATGATAGATGGTGTGTCCTATCATGCTAGTGGATGTGAGTGTTGGGCCTTTCTGACATGGTGGTGGATGTGTTCCTCCCATTGTCAAATGTGAGTGCTGGGCATGCCTTTCTGACATGGTTGGTGGATGTGTTCCTCCCATGGTAAGATGTAAGTGTAGGGCGGGCCATTCTAACTTAGGTTCAAATATAAGCACTAGAAGAAGACCTACATGGAGGCTACGCCTACAACCAACATGAAAAGGGTTGGCTCTGTAGAACTTCCTATGATGAGAAGAATTGAGAGATAGCACCTGTGATGATGATCTAGTAGAGATGATCTAGATCCAGTGATGATTCACATCCAGTTATGATCCAGATCCAATGATGATGACCCAGTGATGATCCATTGATGATCCAGATCCAGTAATGAAGATGACTTGAAGATGACTTGAAGATGAAGATAACTTGATGATGATCCATATGATACAGAGAAGAATACCCGTGCTCATAAACTGTGTCAAGAGAATACCTTCCTAGTTAAGAGGGAGTGTTGATGAATTTCTAACTTTGGAATATATTCACTTGTATATTTTATGTATTGTACCCCGATGTTTATTCCGGGAAGTATCTGTACTGTAATTGAGTCATGTCATGCCCCGATGTTCCTATCGGGAGTTTAATAATATAAACAAGTCATGTAAAGTCATAGAGGATAACCGTCTTTATTGATCTAGGGTTAAAGTCCCCACAGTTGTGGGGCCCTAGGGTTATTAGACTCTCCTATAGAAGTCGGCCCTAGTGAGTTATTGTCAAGTCGGGAATTAGTATAAATAGAGAGTGATCCTCTCTATTTATCACACATTCACTCACACTCAGTTGTAGTGCATAACTGAGAGAGAAGAATCTGGGACAAGAGAGAGAGAGACTACTACTATCGGGAGATCATCTTACTATTTTTGGGTTTTACTTTTGGTGTTGATTCTATCTCTGAGGAAGTTGCGGGGTTTTCTCCTTTATGGTTTCCCTGAGGAAAATATTTGTGCCTATTGTCTATTGTGTTTGATTGCTGTGCTTGTTATTCTCTCAGTTAAAGATCCTAAGATAATGCTAGCTTGAATGATAAAAATCTAACACCATCAATCCAACTAGTGGAGGGAACATGGATGAAACATGGGGTGCTAAATTTCACTCCCATGGCCATATTATGTAATCTATTAACATCTAAATGTGTGTGCAAGTGCATAATAAAAATATACAACGGAATGAAACTATATCAATGCACACACACAACCTACATTTACCAACATGTTCATCACAGGAATAATAATAAAACAAACAGTTACTCATAATAGATAAATTTGGCATAATTAGAGACATCGGTGAACACTTATCTTTTAATTGAAATTGCGTGAGAAACTGTATATGGAAGAGAAACATTCCACCCAACTATAGGTATCTGTCTAGCCTATATTAGTTCAGCTAAGAGACCAACTCCAATATGGGTTATTTATCCACCAAGGAGGAACTACTCATGCTCACTCACAACCATAGACACAATCGTCATGCTAAGCCATCACACACTTGAGTTTTTCAAGCATCTAGGGAGAGAAGGAATGAGAATGCTAAGCCAATGAGCTCAACCACAGAGCTAAATGGATATGAATATTAACCATCCTTGGCACCCACATTACCTACCACACCCAAGACAAGGAAGGTCCCCTTCTCTTCTACACAATCCATCAGGTGCCCCTTCCCTCTAGTTCTCATCAGCATGGGCATAGAAAGGTCTACGATGCTAAATATTCAAATATTCTTGCCTTTACTAGATTTATCAAACAATTTCGACCTCTGGTTTCTCTCCAATTCAATCCACTAATGGACTTTTTCTAATTCTGGCCACGTGAATCTCAATCATGAAATTCAACTTCCAGGTTTCCAAATATGATTCCTCCTATGTATTTTTCGAGTCTTTGACACTCTCAATTTCACCCCATGGTTCATATCTATGGATTCCCCATTAGGTTTCACTACCCACAGGAATTTATGGACATTTTTGACACTAAAATGTGGGTTCTTTCTTGGCTACGATTTCTGCAATTTTCACTGTTGAGAATGCATAACATGCTGAGAATTGATGTCTTTTTTTTCCACAAAGGAATGGGGATGATGGAAAACGAATTTCCATGAGGGAAATTGACTTCCTAGTTAAGTAAAATGATCACATACTCATCCATACAAATTTAGGAGTTTTCCCCATTCTCCATTAATTCATAAGCTTATTTTTCAACTACCTTCTTACAACGTAATTAAATATCAACAATGGAATTCAAGATGTGTTCTCAAGATGACACTCGGAAACAATGGATTCAATCCCACAACCACTCACCTCTCCATAGAGGATACATACACCCCCCCATTTTAGTTTCTTCTATAGTGAGCTCTTGAAATTTTATTTGTATTATAAATATTTATATGCTTTTAAAATTTTCATGGCTAACCAACACATGGCTTAGAAAATATAGAATATTTTCATCGTTCATCTTTCCATAGTAGAAAAATGGATGGAGAGGATCATGTGGTGGTGATTAGTTTTTGACTGTTTCGAACCTTAAAACATGTCCATCATTAAGAGATGCTTTTGTTGAATGCTTCACATGTTATTTTGAGATTTGGACCCTTTTATTAATATATGACATAATTAAGTTTTCATTTTTTTCCACAATGTCGGCTAGATTAGGGTTTTAATTTTTTTTTAATAATTATCAATTCCTTTGGTTCATTTAAATTTTTTATTTTGATGTAAGTTATTTTATTTTTTATGTTTTAAGTTAGGGTTTGTAATTCTTTAATAATTAATACATTTGATTTATTTTAGATTTTTCAACTTGGATATAGTTCTTATTATTTTTATGTTTTAAATTAGAAAGATTAATATATGAACTTCTTTTATATTATAATTTCATTAATTTATTTGTTAGTGGGGAATAATGATACTTTTCTTTTGAAAAGTTTTTTTTTAAAACCTGTTTTATATTATGACCTTGTTATAAATTTGTTGTATTTTTTTATAAAGGATATGTATGATTAGGGAAATAATTTAAAACAAGTGGGATAAGCAACAAAGTTGTTTAGTACCTGCCTCCTAAGAAGAGATTGAAAATATATAGCAATAGGATAATTTTACTATAAAAATATATGATAAGACAAATATAATTACAATTTGAAAGAAATAAAAACAAAAATGAATTAAAAAATGTCCATTTAAATACGATATAGGTTATTGCAATGTAGCATAAAACAAGCATATTCAAGCTTCCTTACATACTTCTAGTAATATTCTTGACTTATGTTATAAAAATATGCAAGTTTCTTTATAGACTAGCATAAATAGGAAATGAAAAATAATAGCTTATAAGACTATAAATTAGTATCATTGTTGTGAGAATAGTTTATTTGTATTTTATTATAAATTTATAATGTTATACAAATATGCAAGTTTTTTTAAGCAATTTGAACTTATTGTAGGTAGCTATTGAATTAATGTTGAAATGTGAATTTAATATTAATTAAAATAATTTATAAATATAAAAGACTAGTATGTTGGAAGAGTTTATATGTATATATATATATGACTTAATTCATAATGATGAAAAAATTGATTGAAAATAGTTTTGAATGACTATTTTATTTTTTCCTTACATTAAAGGTGATTAAAATAAATATAAAAAATAAAATTTTAAGGCTAACCAAAGATCACAAATAACAACCAATTATAATAAGGTAATGCAGAATGTAGAATATTGTGCCATTGATCTTTACATCGTCAATACAAAGTAATATCAAAATATTTCGATGGATCTACCAACATTATTATTTGAGGAATTTGGTGGTAACGTTTACGTATATTCTTTCAATTTTGTCACAATACCAACAGGCTATATCATCTTGTTAATTGAAGGGCTATCTAACCAAAACGACAAGGTCTATACGTTTCAGGATATTTCGTGAGAAAATAAATCTATATTAATAGAACCTGGTCAACATGATATTTACTCTTAAACTTTGGTGATAATGAGTTTAACAAATTTCTAGTATTCGAGGATATGTACTGTTAAACTTTGGTGATAACGAGTTTAACACATTTGATAATTGCAAAAAACATGTTTTTGGGGTGCAAATAACATTTTTAATATTTGACCTTTCAACATTTTTCTGTGATTCTAGTTCATATTTTTCCACCCAAATTCTACACAAAACTTACAGGGTTGAAAATGTCTGTCTTCTTTTGAGGGAATGAGCTCGTCCAAGGATGGCATGGCTGTGAATCGTAACTGATGGAATTAGCAACGTTGATCTGGTTCTCCCAGAGATATTGAAACAACGACAACTTTATGGAATTGTGTTTAATTATGAATTATGATTGACAAAGTCTCCTGCGGCCCCTACACTAGGACAAGTGATCCATGCAAATTTTTGGCTGGGAAGAGAGCTCCGGAGAATCACCTACTAATTTGCTTGGCTTGCAGAAAAATTTCTGTCACGCTAATTGTGCTCTGCTCACCGGTCGACGGTGATGCTTGGATTTCCGTTCCTTTCCTTTGCATTATACACAAAAATGTGATAAGATTTAGTTTCGTCGCAATGCGGACCTAACAACCACTACTTCCCAAGCATTGTGGACTTTGTGGTTATAGTAATTTGATGTGCAATCTGTGTTTGTCCTGGCGTTCCTACGTCTTGTTCTTGTGCACAATTGTCCTCTGCCATTCATATCGAGGCTAGCAACTCTTACTAACCCAACTGGAAATATTAGCTCTTGATTGCCAAAGAAAAGGATACAGGTTTCATCTTCTAATAGTTTAGATAGAATTAAGGGCAGGTCACAGTTCACGGCTGTTAGATCTGCTTTTCATATACATTATACACTGGTTTTCTTCAAACACAAAACTAATATGCCTCACATACATTACACAATGTTACCGGGGAGATAGGTTAAGACAAATGAATCCAATTGGTGACGCTCGGAATTCCATTGTTAACCACGAATAGCGTGTAGTATCCTGGCGGCGCTGCAACAGAGCTTGGAGGTGCTATAACTATAGCAATATATATTCCTCTTACTCTCTTTGGGCTCGTTGATGCGAGTATGAGCAGTCTCTAATTCATGGAAAATGCATGCGTTGTGAAGGATGGAGCATAAATGTTGAACTGGATATTGTTGGGAACATAACTTGAAACATAGAACTTAACGGTGAATCTTGTACCATAGCTCACAGAATCGGTAGATAGAGAAACGATGTTAGGCCTCAAAGTACTGTAGGATTCGTCCAAATAATAAGGACTATATACTTCCAGACGAAGCTCGGTTGGAAACGTGACTCCAGAAAAAACGTAACCAACGTGGGGGTTGGAGCCTCCAACAAAAATCCTCCCATCAGGCAATACATTTGCAGTCGAATGATACAATATCGGAATGGTGGAGGCTGCCAGTACTATAAATCGTTGCCCTGCCATTGCATTAGGTTTGTATAAATACGGAGAAAGAGCTAGATTCCTTGCAATCTCCCAACCTGTTGTCCCTCTCTTGGCACCATTTACTATCACAACTTCACCGTTAGGAAGGTTGAGCATATCTCCCATAACCCTAGGCGCAGGCATATTCTCCATAGCCCAAACAGGGTTGGGATCTGTAATAAGAATTCTTCCACGGCTTTAAAGTGCGGTTAGGAAATTCCCAGCCTTTGCTGAGGTGAAAGCGCTGTTAGGAGCACCACCACAGATGAGAATTTCTATTTTTTGAAATCCATCAGATGCCAACAGTGGCAGCATAGCAGATGAACTAGAGGCGGGGTAATTTATGGCTCCACCTGGCATCCTGGGAAAGGTCTTTACAACCTTATTTGTTTTGTAATCAAATAAGATGGAATCTTTGTTGGCAAAGATGAAGAGATTTCCATCGGAGCATTGGCGATCGACTGCTGGTAGGCGCCACGGTCCACACGGCAGTGGCAGCGACAGCAACAACAGCAGGAGGCATGAGCCAGATGGTTGGGAAATAATTTTGATTTTTTTAATTTTATTATTATGACATCATCTTGCCACATGTCAACTCAAATCCAGATACCAAATCCCAAAGCTAGCATCATCTTCTATTCACCAATCAGCTGTTTACAAAAATAGCTTTTTAACAAAATTAAAAAAAATATTTTACAAACCCCTAAGTCATACTTTGCAAAACAGGTTTTAATTATTTATAGCTGCATCAAAAGACACCAGCTAATAGCAAAGTCAAAGGAGTTTGACTTGTGATCGATTACAATATACCTGCCTGAGGCAGGTATAAAAAGGAAATTTTGTGGTAAAGTGTTTTTTTATGATAAGTATTATTAGGAAAATAATTTTGAAAAGGGAAATTTGGATTTGTGGTAAAGGGTTTTTCTTATGATAAGTATTATTAGGGAAATAATTTTAGAAGGGAAATTTGATTGGAGGTTGGAGGAGGGCTATGGGTGGGATGAAATCCCATATTAGATAATTATATGGAGAAGAGTAAGTTAAGAGAGGGTTGTATTGTGAGATATAGGTTTGATAATGAGTTAGAAAAAGGATATGTTTATGATTAGGGTTTGGTTAAATTTTAGTTTTTTTTATTATAGGTATGTTGAGTTATTTTTATTTTTATTTTTAGTTTCTAATTGTTAAAAAACAAGTTTTTATGTATTTTTTATTTTTAGTCTATCGTCATCATTGATGTTATTTGGGTAGTTTTTTTATTTCTAATGCTTTTCTTACCTTTCTCTTGTAATATTGTGGGATGGTTGTAAGTCACTTGTGAGTTCTCTAAGAAACCAGTGACAACTTTTTGGACAATGATAAGTGTAAGTCATATGTTTTCATGATGAGTGATTGTAGTGTGCATAGAGTGTGTTTTAATTCTTCTTTTATTAGTGGGAGGCTTAGCTACATAAACTTTTGAGGGTTTTTTGCTTATAAGTGGTGTTTGATTTTGGAAAACTGTGGAATGATTCGGTTGTAATGGCATTTCTTGAGAAACACCAAGTTTACAGATCGATGAGTTATTTTTACCTGAGAGATTTCAAAGAGGATTTTTTTTAAGCATGTCCCTTACATAGAGGGCCACAATTTATTGTTCATATTTCCGCGGTTGAAAAATGGTTGGAGAATATCCTGTGGCAGTGTTAACATTTGAAAGTTTCAAACCCTAAAGCAGGTTTATCATCAGGAGAGGCTCTTGTTGAAAGCTTTACCGGTTATTTCTAGGTTTGGATATTTTTATTGATATATGACCTAATTAAGTTTTTATTTTTTTATTTTTCCAATGTCCACTAGTTATAGATTAGGTTTTTTAAATTTTTAATAATTATCAATTCTTTTGGTTAATTTAGTTTTTTATTTTAATGTAAGTTATCTTATTTTTATATTTTAAATTAAGGGTTGTAATTCTTTAATAATCAATTTATTTGATTTATTTTATATTTTTTAATTTTGATATAATTTATCTTATTTTATGTTTTAAATTAGAGATATTAATATATGACCTTCTTTTATATTATAATTAATAAATTTATTTGTTAGCTGAAAAATAGTATAGTGCTCATTTGAAAAGTTGTTTGTTTTGTTTCGAAACCCTTTACATTATGACCATGTTATAATATGACAATGTTATAAATTTGTTGTAAAGTTTTTTTTATAATAATTATTATTACAGAAATAATTAAAAAAAAGAAAATTTGATGTAAAGTGGAGGAGGGCTATGGGTAGATGATGAAATAATTAAAAAAACGGAAATTTGATGTAAAGTGGAGGAGGGCTATGGGTAGGTGATGAAATCCTATATTAGATAGCTATATAGAGAGAAGAGAAAATTAAGAGAGGGTTGGATTGTGAGATAGGTTTGATGAGGAGTTAGATAAGGGATATGCTTGTGATTAGGTTAATGATTAGGGTTTGGTTAAATTTTAGGTTTTTAGTTATAAGTATGTTGAGTCTTTTTGAAGCATGCTTCTTCTACAGGGGATACAATTTTATTGTTCATCTTTCTATAGTTGAAAAATATCGGAAAGGATTTTATGGTGGTGGTGGTGATTAATTTTCGACGTTTTCGAACCTTAAAGAAGGTTCATCATTAGGAGAATTTTATTGAAAGCTTTCCAAGTTATTTCGAGGTTTGGATGTTTTATTAATATATGATCCAATGAAAAATTGATTTTTTTGTTTTTATTCAATGTCAACTAGTTTATAGATTAAAGCTTTTAAATTATTTAATAATTATCAATTATTTTATATGTAAGTTATCTCATTTTATGTTTTAAATTAGGGTTTGTAATTCTTTAATACTTAGTTTATTTAGTTTATTTTAGATTTTTTAATTTTAATATAGTTTTTCTTATTTTATATTTTAAATTAGAGAGGCTATTATATGAAGATCTTCTATATTATAATTTCATTAGCTTATTCGTTAGTGGAGGAATAGTGATAGTGCTCTTTTGAAAACGTTTTTTTTTAACCCTTTTTTGAAAACGTTTTTTTTTTAACCCTTTTTACATTTTGACCCTGTTATAAGATGACAATATTATAAATTTGTTGTAAATTGTTTTTATGATAATTATTAGTAAGGAAATAATTTAGAAAAAAAAAATTGCTTAAAAGGTAGAGGAGTGCTATGGGTAGGTGGAAAAATCCCATATAATATAGTTATATGGAGAATAGGAAATTAACATAGGGTTGGATTTTGAGAGATAGGTTTGATGGGGAGTTAGATAAGAGATATGTTTGTGATTAGGTTAATGATAAGGGTTTGGTTAAATTTTAAGTTTTTGGCTATAAGTTTGTTGAGTTTTTCTGAAATATGTCACTTCCATAGAGGGTCAAAATTTTATTGTTCATTTTTTCACAATTTTATTGTTCATTTTTCCATACTTTCATGTTAAAATATGTTCATTCACTAGCGAGGCCTTAGGCCTTGATCTCCACGCTAGGAATTCATACACCACATATTTACAATATTTACATATGAATCTAATACATCCTAAGGGTCAAAATGGGGGTATTTGTTATAGATCAAAATGACACATCTCTGCATGTGACCACTTTCCCATGATTCCATCGCATGTCGACACTTCCATGACGAGACATCATGAAAGTCACCGAAAAACACCTATATTGGAGGACCCATATCTAGATTTATTTAAATCCATTTGACCTCTTCTTTGCATCATTGGAAAGGTATCTGATTCAGCTAAACCTTTGTAGAAAACACCAAAGTCTGAAAATTCCCAAAAGTACCTTAAAAATGAGACTTTTTGATGTATACATGAGTCCCCATAAGGAAACCCGCATATTCCACTTTTTATACGCGACTTGTTCTACATAATATCCATGTATTCACTAAATACGTGGCTATTTACATTGCAATCCATGTATCATACGTGAGTATTGTTACTGCAACCCATGCATACCCCCTGAATATGCGACTGTTGTCTCTAAAACCCACATATTTTTCTTATAGATGTCAAAACAAAAGTTTCTCAAATTTTGGGTAGTTTGGGTGGTTATGCAACTGACTCCTTTAGTTGTAACTACTTTGTATTCAACCCTCTTTCTTCAAAAGAATCTAAATAGATTTAGGGAGGTCCATGAGAGGGTACTGGAAGCTTTGCACTATTATGCTAGAGGAATTGGGACTCTCATTCCCCCCACCTTTGCCCTAGAAGCTTTCTACTTGTGTTGCAGAGCTTGGAGGCTGAGTTCCTTGGAGAAGAGAATCAACAGAACTAGATCAAGGTTTCGTGAGGTTCCCAACTTGAAGAGAACTTATTGTATTTATTTTCATGATTAATAAAGATGTGATTTCCTTCTTATTCTCAAATCATTATTCAATGTGTGATTGAATATCTGTTTACAATCATATGTTTATGTTAATCATATTAGAATTTCATATTACTTTGATTATCATTGTTTTACATGTGGTCATATTGGTTTGAGGAAGGTATAAATTGTTTTGCAAGCCTGTCGGGGAAGAGGACCATGAAAAGGGCTAGAGAAAGCTTGACCAGTATTCATTTTATTATGTATGGACCATACTTATCTCTGAATCTTGCTTATTATGCATCCACCATTCAACCCTAGTACATTGATGGCCTCTTAAACCCTAGCCATAGGAAACTTTCCTCTAGAACAGAATTGGCAACTCCGTTGGGGATAGCCTTTTCTATTTGGGGTTTCTATGTTTTGATTCCAGTATTTTGTAAGGTTTTAGGTCCTTCTTTCCACTTAGGAACACCTTCTTAGTCTGATAGTACACCTCCCCTTCCTTCCTAAGGCAGTTTTTGGATTTTTTGGGGCATTTTTCCACCTATACATGAGTTGTAGAATCCACAATCGCATGTATGGTATGTACACATGACCTTATATACTGTCAACCCATGTGTGACACATGAACTGTCAGTATGGAAACTCATGCATACTCCTAAAACAATGTTTTTTCCTCATTTTTTGTGGTTGTTTCTATTGTTTGAGGGTTGTTTGGTAGGTCTTTTGGGGTCCTATGCAGGTGCATGGATCCAGGGAGTTATTTTCATCCCTTTTGCATGTTCTTTATCTAGGTTTCAAGTCCTTTTGTAGAATTAGGATTTTCTCTTTGCACATCCCCCCCACCCCCCTTTGCTTGGCATGATTTTTGGGTTATGTTTCTGGTCAGCCTCTGTCAATGATATTTGTCTGAGTTTAGAAGCTTGTTGGTGTTTTTTTACTTCTTCTTTTGTTGGTTAACTTCACCATGCCAAAATAGTTGACGTATCTCTTATGTAAGCCTTCCTTCCAAGTAGGGTTTATACTGACTTTAGGGCATTCTAGAGTCTGTTTGGTGGTTGTATAACAGAGTTCCTTTTGCTTTGTTCTTATCATGTGCATACTATAGTTTGTAGGTATTTTTTATTTTGAATTTATAAAATAAAAAGAAAAGAGCATACAGTTGTTTAATATGCATGTAGATTAGGGTTTTGTCTTTAATGCATTGCATATCTTTATTCTTGAAAAAATAAAAAGAAATTGTTCTTTTGTGGCTTTTAAGTTTCTATTTGAAAAAGGAAGAGAATGGTTTTTGCTTTTTACATTTCATTTCTCTTTTCTTAGTCATCTTGTTTCAACTTTGAGTCAAAACACCATTGGTTTCACCTCCGCCACCCTCTTTGAGTAATTAACAACCCTTTAAAATAAATGCTTAATATTTAAAATTTATTAGTAACTGTTTGTTTATAGGAACAACACACACTACTCTAGGCTAGTGTTTTGGGTTAGGAATATCTTAATTTCCGAAAACATCAAATTCAAACATATTGGCCTATCTATTAGGAAATCCAACTTCGCTGGGAAAGAAACTGGAAAGCTCCTCTAACACAAGAGTCAAGCACGAGGTCGTGCGATACTAAGTTTTTGGAGATACCCCTCCACTTCTCAGTAAAGCATACACGAGAGATGATGCATGTTTGGGGACTCATCTAGTACCTCCTCCTGGACCCGTGTGGTTCCTGGTACTGTTTGGGTTTCGGGATTTGCTACCCTAACCATGTGCATTGGCTAGACTGACGACTGTTCCACCAGAATTTCTCCGTGATTTTGGTAGCATTAATATCTTATCTGCTAAGATTTTACACTAGTGGCATTGGAAGGATATTTCTAGTGCACCTAGGGTATATTTGGAAGGTAACCTCAGTAAATAATCGGGGAGGGAGGTTAGGTGATTCCAATGCTTGCACCCAGAGGGATCTTCATGAGATGCCAAGTAACTACTCTCCTTACTTCACTGGTTAGTTCTGGGCCCTCGTCATCCCATACTTTCCTTTGGAAGGAATCTTTGTTCTCCTGGATTGATACTTAGGTATTTTTCTAGTGGTGTGTTCTTTGTTATGTTGGTTTCCTCTCAACCTCGGACTTGGTCTTCTTGTTTGAAAGTATGGATAACACCCATTTGAACACCAACCAAGAGATCCCCATGCTGGGAACTCCTTGTACTATTCCTCTCACAAGGAATCTTGATGTTCCTTTGATGGCCACCTTGAATCTTCTTGGATTCACCCAAGGGCTACCAGTGTGGTTTTTTTGGACTCCAACTGTATTGAATGCTCATGATTCTTCTCAAGTAAGCTCCTTATATCAAGGGCATCAAAACATTGCTTCCCCTTCACCTGTAGCTGCTTATCCTCCTCTTTCTACCTCATGCGGTGAAATTTCTGATACTAGTAACCGACAGTCTAAAAGGATTAAAAGAAGGAAGAACAGGAAGAAGACACATAAGAAAGGGGGAACCCATTCAACCTCTATAGGTCAATTTGAACCTCACCACCCATCCTCTGTAGTTCATGCTGGGGGAACCTATCAAAGCTCTATAGGTCGTGTTAGATCTAAGCACTCAACCTCTATAAGTTAAGTTAATCTTCACCATCCAGTCTCTGCTGATCATGCTGGTGGGATCCTTCTAACCTTTCCAGGTCATGTTGGATCCAGTCACTCATCCTCTGTAGTTCATGTTGAGGGAACCTGTTCAACCTCTATAGGTCAATTTGAACCTCCCCATCCAACCTATGCAAGTCAGGTTGGACCTAGTCACCCAGCCTCTATTGGTCATGCTGGGGGGAAACTCTCAGCCTCTATAGGTCATGCTGATAGAAACCAGTCAGCCACTGCCAGTCATGTTGACATTGTTAATAAAACAGGTCGCTTGAATTGAAAACTTAAGTTCCCTTATAAGCTATGCGAGGGAGATAATCTTACTCACTAGTTCCCTGCTATCGTAGAGGTGCAAAGAGTGTGGTATGAGACTCAAGGGTCTCCTTCTCCTAAAAAACCTATATTTTCTCAACAACCTACTCAACCTTTGGTTGATCTAGTGGTCGAACCTTCCCAATATTTGGTTCACCCCACTCTTCTTTCAAAGAGTGATCTTTATGTGATTGATCCAATGTCATCTTTGATCAATCCTACTGTCCCTTCAAATATTGACATTCATGAAGCGATTGAATCGATTCCATTGCCGATCAATCTCACTATTCCTTTAGAGAGTGAAGTGTCTTCTAGTCACATTTTCTTCACTGCCATTTAGAACTTTCCGAACAAGGGGCCATTGAACTCACTTCGGATGAACCCCCACCAAGTTCTCGGATAAATTCCTTTCATTGTGATAGCCTAGTTGAGCTGTGCCTTTCCAGATAAAGGTAAAATTTGAACAATACATGATTTATCATTGTATTGTTGATGAAGGAGCCCCAGTTAGTATCTTGTCTGATCGTTCTTGGCAAGGAATTAGATCTCCCAGCATTATGTCGACAACAAGTTAGTTACTAGATTTTGATAGAATAACTAATATAGCCTTGGAAATTATTTCTCAAACACATGTTACTTTGGGTGGGAAGACAGTCTTAGTTGACTTCATCATCATAGAATATACCTTGGACTTCAATATGCTCCTTGGACGTGATTATGTCTATTCCATGCAAGCTGTGGTGTCAACATTCTTTCATGTGATGTACTTTATTCATGGCAAAGAAATTGTCACTATTGATTAGTTGGATTTTCTTGATCTGTCTCCTGACCCAACTAGAGACCAGGTCTTTCCTTTATTGATTCTGAGTGTTTATATAGACGCTACCCTGCCACAGTTGAGCTATGTGACCTCATGTCCTTTGCGTTCAATTGTTGCTAAGAAGCAACCTATATTTTCATGCTTACCTTCTTGGGACATGGTCCCAGCAGTTGACCAGGTGATTCATCCTATACAGACTTTGGATCCTACTCTCCACTCTGTCAATCCATTTGAAAGTTTAGACATGTGTCTTATCTCGAATGATCTCGTTCGTTCAGATGAAGTCTTCCTAGAATCTTTGATACAGTCTGACCTTCTTATGGATTTCGGTTCAATTGTGACTTAGTCTAACCTTGATTTTCTTAGTAATCTTGATATTCCCATGGATTAGTCTTCTTATGTTGTCCTTTTTTACTTTTTGGACTCTCCCTTCGAATATAAAGTCAGTGATCCTAATGAGTTTGATTTTTCTTATGAATTTTTCAACTCCTATGATACTGAGTTTGTTTCTGTAGAATCTATCTCCCTCGTTGATTTTTTCTTTTCTTCTGAGGTTGATATTTTGGATTATAAACCCTTGGATCTTGGCACTATAGATTCCACTTTCATTAATTCTTTCTTAACTACACCTTTTGTAGAATATAGCAAAGTCGCATGTGTTTCTGCCAAAGTGACCTAAATTGGATCTTTTCTTCTGAATGTGATTTTGATGTTGTTGTTTCTTGGAGATGAGATTTTTAGTTGGATTCACAACTGTTTACTGGCCTCACCTTATTCTGTAACTGCATTTGCATGTACCCTACTCACACTTATGATCTTGATGCCGACTTCCATGCTTTTAACTCGTTGTATAAGCCCTCATCTCTGTTCTCATCGTTGCTCAACCTTGTACCATTTTGCCTTTGCAACTTGACACCATGTTCCTTGAGGAGACACTCCTTTAGTGTTCTTATCTTGCTTGCTTTCCTTTCATTATGCATAGGTTTGTTCCTTGCGCTTGGAACTGTTTTCACTTTCATATGATACTCTTCTCCTCGCATTTAGAGCATTATTTTTTCTCTCCTTCGAGCTGATTAAAAATAGTAAGGAGACCATGAGTTGAATTTTTCAAACTCATTAAAACTTCACAGGAAAGATATGGATTTATATTTAAGCTCTGTGCCGACTCCTTAAATTTGACTAGATTTCCTAGTTAACTTGTTTTTTCAGACTCATTAACGTAAATTGAACAATCATCCACATAGGTATAAGTTTACCCCTTTTTTCGACCTTGTGGATTACTTAGGAAAAAGGAATACTCTATTTTCTTCGGAGGATAGAAGAGTATCTTCAGGAATAGGTTTATATATTCGAGCTTATTTTTCTCTTTTTTTTTCTCTAGATCGAAACATGAAAAATATTTTGAGCGTACTTTATGTCTTTGTCATGCTCTCTAAAATCTAAAGAATAAAGCATCGCGTTTACTATTGTAAACCCTATTTATCGTAATCAAATGGATCTTTTCGAGTGATCGTTCCTTCGTTCACACTCGTTAAACTTATGCTACATGCCACTTCTGAAGGTACATTGGTCTGGTCATAGTTTACCCCTTTTTCGAACCTTGCCGACTAACTACGAAAAAGGCATACCTTAGTTCACCTAGAATAACAGAGTTCTCCTTTATATTGTTCTACACTTTTTCAGACTTAGGAGACTAACTTTACAAAAAATCACCCCACTAGAGTCTTCTTTGGAGTTTTTAGACTCTCAAAACTATGAAAACACCGTCGAGCATTCACTAATTCGGGCTCGTAAAATCCATGAATCACTGCTTTATCAAGCATTCTTTTGTCTCTTCTTCGAGCTTGTCAAAAAGGAAGAAGGTTCTGAGTTTTCTTTCTTGGACTTGTTAAACCTTTACAAGAAAAAGGGAAGCGAAAACATGGGTTTTACATCATGGAAGCAAGTCTTGTCTCCTTGAACAAAGAACTAGTTTTGAGTCTATCAACAATTGGGTCTTAGATTTTTACTTTATCTCGATTCAAATTTTTTACTCCTCTAGTTACATGGGGAATTTGTTAATGTATCCTACATTGCAAAATTACATCATTGGTCCCTTTGTTTCAAAAGCTGCCTAAGTCACTTTTGTGTCATGCTCATTGTTCAAGGATAAACCTTTGTCAGCCATTCTGCATTTTTCTTGACCTTTTGTGTCGGCCATTCCCTGGTATGAGTTCATTACATCATGTCTTTGATGGTTCTTGTCATGAAATTATGTACCAATTCCAGATCCAATTAGTCTTTAGCTTACCTCATGTTGGATGATGAAGGATTCCTTAATTCCTTCCTTCCAATGGATATCTTACTATCGACTGGAAGACCTCTTGCTTCGAGAATGAGATTTAGATTTTTATGAAAGTAAATTGGGGATTTTAGTCAATAGTGGAAATTTCCCTTGCTATTGGGTAGTGGGAATACCTTACTGTCTCCTAGTAGATGGATTCTTCAAGTGTTCAACTTCAAGTCCTTGTATTTACAGTTGTTAGAATGTACTATGTACATTGGGGACCATTTTCATTAATGGTGGTTTCCCTTGTGTTTTTTAACATCGTCATAAATGTCCAATAATCAAATAGTTTCCTCCATGTTCGACTTCAGCTCCTGTATTCGCATGGTTAGGATTCATACTTTTTTGGGAGGTTTGGATTGAATACCTTGGGTTGACAGTAGCATCATCAGTTTTTTCTATTACCTGAGCTGTGCAAGACCTTGTCACACTTCATATGATATTTTACTAAGACATAAATCCACCTTGTATTTTTGTGGCTATGATCAATTGTTGAGCATGGATCCACCTTGTTCATTTGTGGCCATGACTCCTTTAGATTTGATATGACGCATTTTTGCATATTAAGTGACCATGATAGTTTCATCAGTTATACATATGTTGGATCCACCTATATCCTTATGGTGATATTTTGTATATGGACTTATATGTTCCAGAGATCAAATTTGTTTGACATTTATCTCTCTTTCAGGTACCTCTGTTCGATCCTTTAGATCTTGGATTATTTGCTCTCTCCATACTTAGCTGCTTACTTTATAATGTATTTCAGCTATCATATTCCCCTATAACCTCATACATTAGGGGGCATATTTTATAGCTCAAAATGACACATCTCTTCCTGTGACAACCTTCCCATGATTCCGTCTCATGTCGACACTTCCATGACGACACTCTAGGAAAGTCACTAAAAAAACACCTTTATTGGAGGACCCATATCTAGAATTTTTTAACTTTGTTTGACCTCTTATCTACACCGTTCAAAAGGTATCTGAGTCAGCTAAACCTTTCAAGAAGACACCAAATTCTGAAAATTCCCAGAAGTACCTTAAAAATGAAACGTTTTGATGTATACGTGAGTTTCCTTAAGGAAACCCACGTATTCCACTTTTTATACGCGATTTGTTCTACATAATACCCATGTATTCCCTAAATGCATGACTATTTACATTGCAACTCACATATCATACACAAGTATTGTTACTACAACTTGCTTATACCCACTGAATACGCGTCTATTGTCTCTAAAACCCACATATTTTTCCTGTAGATGTCAAAAAAAGAAGTTTCTCGAATTTTGGGTAGTTTAGGTGGTTATGCAAATAAATCCTTCAGTTGTAACTACTTTGTCTTCGACCCTATCTCTTCAAAAGCATAGAAATAGAGGTAGGGATGTCTAAGAGAGGGGACTAGAATATTTTCATTGTTATGCTCAAGGAATTTGGACTCTCATTCCCCCCACCTTTTACTTAGAAGATTTCTACTTGTGTTGCAGAGCTTAGAGGCTGAGTTCCTTGGAGAAGACAAGTAGCAGAACCAGATCAAGGTTTCGTGAGGTTCCCAACTTGAAGAGAAGGTATAATTGTATTTATTTTCATGATTAATAAATATGTGATGTCCTTATTCTTCCCAGATCATTGTTCAATGTGTGATTGAATCTTTGTTTATGATCAAATGTTTAGGTTAATCAAATTATAATTTCATATTACTTTGATTATCATTGTTTTACATGTTGTCATATTGGTTTGAGGAAAGTATAACTTGTTTTGCAGGTCTCTTGGGGAAGAGGGGCAGGAAAAGGGCTATAGAAAGCATGGAATAGACTTTAGTTTATCAGTTATGGACCATACTTATCTCTGAATCTTGCTTATATTTACTTGCAGAACTATATGCATCCACCTTTCAACCCTAGTACATCGATGTCCTCTTACACTCTAGCCATAGGAAACTTTCCTCTACAACAGTATTATAGTACTACTAATATGTGTTAACAACTAAAATTTCTCACCTCACACATCATCAACTCCATCACCTTCATATGTCATAATTCCACATCATTCACACTCATTTAACCTTGATAAGTCAGTTAAAAGCCCAAAAATGAAAGACAAACCTTTCAAAAGGAATTTTAAAAACTAGTCGCTCGTAATCCTTCTTTAAGATTTACCTAGGTCACTCATAATCCCTCGATTCACAAGTGGAAAATGAGATATTAGTGACAAAAAAAATGACCAAAATCCGCATATCAGTGACCACTTTTGGTTTGGCGATCGCTGGTGGCTAATTTATGGTCTTTTATTATGCGACCAAAATTGGTCATTTTTATTTTGGTCATTTATAGCTTGTCAGTTGTTCATTAATTTGGTCATATATTTGGTCATTAATTTGGTCATATATTTGAATCAATGACCAAATATATGACCACATTTATGACCAAATTAATGACCACATGACGAACTAGAATATGACCAAATTTGGTCGCGTAATAAAAGACCATAAATTAGCCACCAAAACTGCTTTTTGGTCATTGTTATGAGAATTTTGGTCGATTTTTTGGTCATTTATATCTCATTTTTTGGTCATGTTCCTCTCAATTTTTTGTCATTTTATATGCGAATTTTGGTCCTTAATCTCATTTATTGGTCACTAATTTAGTCATTTTTAGTCGTTTTATGTGTGGTTATTCTATTTTTGTAGTTTTAATGGTGTCCATTATTATTCAATATAAATTTTTAATATGATATTATGTTTAAATAAAAAAAGAATCATACATTATTTATCATCATCTAATACACATGTGAATTATGCAATGTAACATTAATTAGTTAATTACAACACTTGTAAATAATATAAAGTACAACCATATAAGTTTTAAAATGCACAAATTATATTATATGAAATGTCAAGTATTACAATAAATATGAGTTTTCTCAAAAACTATCTCCATATAACTTTACATGAAAATCATCTAGTACATCGATGACTTTTCAAAATATTACAATGGCTAAACCATCCCACTTGTACTTGGATGCTAAGCCATACTTAGATCCCACGATAGATTCAATTAACCCATACTTAGCAGCTTGAAAGCCTCTGTAGCAGGCTCTTCTTACTCAATGGAAAAACCTCAGCAACAAACTCTTCATACTCAGTGGCCCACTTAGTTAATTTCACTCCTGCAAAATCCAATAAAAAAAGACTTGGGTAAGTTAAGAATGTATGATGCAATGAAGAAATGTCTTGCAAGTCAAACAACTGATAATTCAATAAATACAAATTTTCTTTTTGACCTGATTGAAGTGTTGCTGCAGCTTCTCATTTGTGAGATTGATACACAATTGTTCAAAGCTACCAAACAGAAAAAAAGTGTATAAAGAATTAAATCAGTGTTAATTGAAGGAAAGGAAATGTGGCTCCTTGGCCTGTTACAAACCCAGTGTATAGGCAATCACAAAAATTCCACAACTAGCATCAAATAAATTATGTTTTTTAACTTTTAAAACATATTGCAAGAAAATATCAGAAACACACAACACATAAAGGTCAAGACTTCTACAATGGTATGCAACAAAAAAATCAAGACCAATCTATACATAAATTAACTCATAATTCTAATATATTCTACAAAACAAATTATGATATTTAAACAACATGGCTCCCTTATTCCCACGGAGTCTCTATGACTACCATGCATACTAGAGATACTAATCTGCAGACACTGAGTAAAAAACAACTGCAATTTTTCGTGAAAGATTGCTGAAGCAATTTTGATTTCCATGATTAAAAGGTACTTGTTAGTCTTAAAAATTTCAAACCCATATATATCTAGAACCCCAATTATCATCTTTGAATTAGGATCTTGACCAATTGAAATATTTATTTTATTGACCAGCCTGTAAACAATTTAAATGTAAAGATGTTACTTAAGCCATATGGACAATCCTTGACATAATTTGAGAAAACAAGAAATGTGTACAAGTGTATTTAACTTCTTGATATTTGATTCTAAAGAAGCATAAAACATCAAGCATGACAATCCATACTAGTTAAATAATCGTGAATATATTTTTTTTTGCCAATGCATCCTGGTTGGTAGCTGCATCAACTGGATATAGTGATTTTGTAATGCTTTCATCTCTTGTCACAATGACACATTTACAAAGATAATCTTCAAGACCTTTAACATCACACGTAGGATAGGGAGAAAAAAGTGATTCATTGTAGTAAATCAATTTACAACTTAACATGCTTAAGATATAGCAGAGAACACTTGAAGCGCATAATACATAATTTAGTCTTGGAAATAAACCATACATGAAAAGTTTAGCTGCCATTTTCAGATGAAACATAGCTTTGTCATATTTTGGTTTAAATGAGTCTGTATCCTTCCCCTTGGAAAAATCCACATTACCTAGATGGAGAATAGTTGCCACAACTCGAAATATCGCATCATAAAAAATGGGATGATTTAGCGCAATACACATTCTATAATTTCACAACACAACATTTTAATGTGATATTTCATAACACGCAGCTGTTCAAATAAAACATACTTGTTCTCCAAGACCGATTCCCACTACATCCATTGCCCTTCTTATTGCAAGATTCTCTTCAGCATCACTAACACCATCCAATTCATAACAATTGGTCTGGTTGAGATAATGAAATGTTGTTGGATCCCCCAATTTGTATTTCTCAATATCCTGAAAGGACCAAGAAAATAATCACAACTATAATTGTTATACTATTCTTTAAAATCAGTCATAAATAGAAACAAAACTTGGTGTGAAAATAAACAACGTGTTCATTCAATTTGAATTTTGAACATTAAATGCATGCATATAGAAACAATGATAATGCAAGCATCCATCTAATGGTGGTACATAATGCATATAGAAATAGAAACATTAAATGCATGCATTTAGCATACTTTTGGTGGTGCAGCACAAAGCATATAGAAACAATGATAATTCCTCTTAGGATCCAAAATTTGACAAACACGGGTCCTTTCCAATAGGTAGGTTCTAACATCAGCACCTGAGATTCTTCCATTTTTGTCAAATTGAAGCTAAACAAATTTACCAAAGCAACTGCAATTGAGAAGGACTTCAATCAAACTAGTGCTTTAAAACATTAGAAACTTATATGATGGAAATTTTTAATTGACAACTCAAACTTTCCATTATTTCCCTAAATGAGTTGCATAATAGCATATATCAAAATATAAAAAACACTTCACCTCAAATTGTTATTTCTAACATTTTTTGCATTTCCAAAGGCTTCAAGAACATGATCTGACTGTAACCCACAAAAGGTGAAAAGTTAATATATTGCAACATAATTATGATTTAGAATCATACCACAAAACATCTAGCATCCTTAGAGATTTTATTAGTGGAGTGTTGTCAATGAATGTTGGCCTCCATTCAAATATAGAAATGCAATGGTTTCTTACTTCTATCACTTGTTGTTCCACTGATCTTCCTTTAGTTGCTCCTCACCCCCCCATGTAAGCAAGATATCACATAATCATTTTGGTGGATTTTGTTTTACCTACTCCACTTTCTCCACTGAGTAAAATGGCTTGACTTATTCCCTCATTGATCATCACCTTGTATTGAAAAAATTCTTAGTTTTCTACTTTTATAATCCTTTCTCCAGGTCAAACATTCCTTGATCAAGGAGAATCATAGTAGTGTACCTATATGCAGCATCTGCCACTATAAAAACATGAGGGCTTAGCTCTCCAAATGTAGCTCCTTTGTACTACTCCATCATTTGGCTATCATATAAATGAAGAAGTCTTCTAAAAGAATTGATGGAAATCAATATGCTCCCAATATATGTCTGTAAAGTACCAGACAATATAATAAGCTCGTTGTTGCTATAATAGCTAACGTAACTGTTCATTTTGATTTAGATAAACTATATGCAATTCTGCTCATATCAAACAATAACAGACCAAATCTTGAGCAAACCACTCAAAACATTTCTATAGAATGCTCAACAGAATAGTCACAATCAAGAAACTAAAACACTCACATATATTTCAGTAAGTTCATATCAAGTTGACAAATTGTGCAGAACTCCTGGTTCATGAAAATAAGCTAGTTTTTTCATATCATTCACACCCCCAGGTAGTGCTTTAGTATATTTTGGGTGTGCGTTTGAAATATCTACAACCACCCGTAAACAAGCAAAAAAAATCATTTGCAACTAAAAAAAGTGCAATTACTGAAATAATACTTTTTCTCCTTACGCTGATATAATTTTCACAGTAATCATCTGTTAAAAAAATAGCTACAAAGTATTATGTCTAATAGGATTAGCATGGGTTGTTAACAGGAAAAGTTCTTATCCTCCCTGCCCAGATTCAAATCGTGCTTGTTACATGTTTTATGTTCTTGGGCTGATTAGGGCTGGCAAGATACCAAATAAGGGTTGGATCAGTAGCTGCTTGTTGCATGTTCTCTGTCCTCACCTCTATAAGCTCCTCTTCCAATTGATTTCTTATGTTATATTTCTCTATCTTCAACTGTGTAAGCTCCTCTTCTAGAATTGCATGTCTATCCAACGCAGCCTTCACCTTAGACTCCAAAGTAGTTTTTACTGCTTGTATGACCCTAAGCTTGCCATCTGCATTAGGACCACTACTATACAATGACAATGCAGTAGAAGTTATTTTCTCTTCCAATGGACTAGGTTTTAGATCCACATTTTCAAAATAAATAGACTTATCAATATCAAGTATTATACTAGAATCTCCATTTGCTTCATTCTGAACATCATATTCCCCAAAAGAAGGAACACAAATTTCAGAAAGCTGGGTCAACACAGAAGATATTGTGGTAAGAAGTTGTACGATATCCACTTTTCCATGCAAAATATGATTTATATATTTTGTAAACTTCTCAACGCTGGTATTGAGGTCAAGCACTTTTGAGGATGGGAACTTCTGGGAACTTTGAGTTTTTTTAGAAATAGATTCTAGAAGAGTAACAACTCTAGAGACAAGGATTTCTAGCTTAGGCTCAGTAACATCAATTTGAAATTTAGCATAAGAGAAATATATCTTCCTCTTCTATCATTGATATTTCAGTAAACTCAGAATCAAGTTAATGATCGAGATCGTGAGATTGCAAAGTGTCTTTGAGAAGGTGCTTAGTAGAAGATTTTGAGGTACTGAGAACCGCACATGTCTGTGTGATAACACACTTAACAACTTCCAAAACTCTATGTGCATCACCACCATCAACATGTGCCTCAAATATGGTATCTAGCCTTGCCTAAAGACTGGATAAAGCATTCTCAATGGCATCATTTTTAGGTTGCAAAGCACCCAGCTCCTCTTGAATAGAAGTTAGCTTTTTAGATAGATCGGTACATAGTTGAGTGCTTGACTCAAGTTATGAATCCATTTTTGCAATGGCCTCTTCCAAATAGGTCTTATATTCATCTCGTACAATTATTTTCTTGCTTGAGACATCCAATTTTCCAGTTGTATGATCCATTGTTTATGAAGGGAGAGAAGCCAACATCTCCATCTCTACAAATTCATCCATCAAATCCACTTTTTATGACTCCCGATACTTGTCACTTATTCATAAATCCTTTTCTTTCTTAATTTGAGATAGCTCTGAAATCAGTGCTTAGGCCCATGATTCTGCACACTTCACCTCATCATCATTCCCATCTTCAGACATCGAATTTAAACTAGGTGGGTTACTTGCAGTTTGACTCCTTGGTCTTTCAATGTGCAACTCAAGGGAAGGTTTTCTCTGTTTCTGATCACTATTTAAAACCTCCAGTTGTTTTTCAAGACTTTAAAGTTTACTTGTTTTTTTAGCTCACAATGTTCTTGAAGCTTGAAGCTCACCATATCGCTTTGCCAAGGCCTCTTTTAGCATTTTTGTTTCCTCCTCCATGGCCAAATGTCATTCTGTTAGATATTTAGATTCCTTTTTACCTTGATCTTAGGAATCGTATCCAAAATAAAATGAATGAGAAACAAACGAACCATGACTTCTGGCAGGTGACCTCAATTCTCCTTCCTTCTCCCATTTCCTTTCCCAAGGCCTCAACTTCCATCTTCATTTGAGCCAATGCAGCAGGCCCTGGAAAATTTTTCCGAACTAGAATCCTAAGTCTTGGACACTCTGCTTATAACTTTGCAATATTTTTAACAGCTTCTAAATGTTGCTTATTTGCTACATCTACACTTTTCATACTTATATTTTTTTCTTCATTCGGAATCTCAAGTTCTTTACTAAGCACATGAAGTTCATATTTCAAGGATGACATATCATGTTGATACGATTCAATATTTACCTGGAGCACTTTAACCTCTTAGCCTCATCTTGGTATCTAGCTTCATTTAATTATCCCACTGCTTTTGTACGTTCCTACAAAGATCTAGATATTGCAATATTCTCTGCTCCTTCCTGAAGAAGTTATTGTTCTAAAGCCATTATTTTGGCCTCAAATTCAAATATGATTTTCTCCCATTCTCTAGTCTTGTTCACAATAGTTTCATGAAATTTGTGTTCTTGTTCCTCTTTCACATGACAAAGTTTCCTCATGCACTCTTTGTGAGCACCATCCAAATGGGCTACTCCATCTTCAAGTGTAACCTTTTTCTTCTTTAGAGACTCAGCTTGTTGTTTTGAAGCCTGTGCTTCTAATTCTATATGTTCCCAACTTGCCTAGGAAACACTGTTCAATCAATTTAAAAGGATGCTCACAAATAGTAGGTAAAGAGGAGGTTAATAACCTAGATATATCTTACACAACTATTTGTATAAAAGGATTTAAGTGTATACTTATTAATAGCATATGCACCTCAAAGGAAAAGAAAATTCAAGTCAGTATAATAGCAGTGATTGTTAACAGGATGAAAAGTTAAAAATGCCAAAAATCTATTAAATACTGGTCAATTTTAAAGATATAATCATACAATACTTTTAAAGAAACCATCTTGATGTTTAAATAGTAACAAATAATTCACTAAGATAAACCTACCTGACATGAGTTCTTCTACAACTTTTTCATACTCTTTAACCAAACTTTCTTTCATATTGATCTCTGAGAGGGCTACAGAGAGATTTTAATTCAATCTCTTCACTTTCTCCTCTGATTCTTGCAATTGTGTCATTGTATCCTCATATCTATGAGCATAATCCTCAAGGGCCTTGGAGGTATCCTGTGCCTTGGAGGCTTCCTTCCAACCAAGATAGTCAAACTTTGCATTTTTTAACAATTTATGTAAGATACATCAAACACACTTATCAAACGAATTAATTTCAAGTGTATTCTGAAGTAACTAAAGTATTAGTATGATAGGTGACTTAATTAAGAATTTAATGGCCCACTCGATTATTCTTAACATGTTCTTAACCATTAGGCCCATATCAATTGCTTGCCTTTTGAATATTTTGGCCTGTACACAGCTGGCCATTCAGATTCAAGAGATCATAGATAACATATGATAAGATAATGTTATTAATGTCCAAATAATCATCAAAGGATAGGTCAATGGGACTAAGAAGTACAATCAATGATAAGGACCTGTAGAAATGTGCTAGGCTACTCTGAAAGCATAAAGTAAATTTAGCTAAAAAAATCAAAATATTTTAGGCCAATGTTTGCAACATTTTCCCCCTTTGTTTTTGGCCCACATAACACATGGATATACAAGGCTAAATATGTAGACACATACAATCCATGAATACATTGATGCAATTAATAAATAATTATATGCATGTATGTGTGTGTGCTTTGGTCAGATGAAAAATTATAAATAAATACATTAACACATTGGCTCATGATATATGATATATCATATTCTAAGTACTACCTGTCAAGGTGACACCTTCTATATTAATTTTGAAGACACTGGATTTCTTGTAGTCAGTAGACATCAAAATATTTTCTGTCATTTTCTATCTCCATCCACCCTCTTGCTACCAGCTTCATATATGCTCTGATTGGGTTATTATCATTGATGATGCATTTGATATTCTACCTTCTTAGTTCTATGGGGAGATGACTAGGGAGACAGTTCATACTACATATTCAAGTGAGAACTTCCAAATAGTTAAGGCTTCCAACCTCCTTTTTTCTTCATGCCATCTTCACTAGTCAAAATATTCTCACATCACATCGTAAACTGTTTGCAACTTCCTGCAATAATAATGAACTTATGTGTATACATGGAAAATACAAGCATATCAAATATATGAAATTCAAATAACAAATTGAAATATACACTAAAATCAGAACAACCCAACATGAGTACAATCTCATTGAAACTGATCCAAATTGGTGGTGCATGCATCAACCCATTTATGGAAACACCCTCTTCCTGGAGAAACCACTGACCACTATGATGTGATGCTTATAATATAGTAACATTCATGCAAATTATTATGCAAAGTGCACTTTCTTAGGGCCGTAAGATCAATGAGTATTGAGTTTATGTAATTTTTTATTCCACGCTATTCTTTCTATATCCCAGAACACTTGCAGGGAGCTTATTCAATTCATCACCCAATTCAGTTCCCTCTTTAACTCAATGTGATCTCTTAACAAATAACTGAAGTACAAATTGGATATGTAGGTAATAAACACATCTTGAGCTGAAATATAATCCTAAGCCCCTTTTAGTTAAACATTTTGCATAATGACTTAAACCATTGTATATGCTTGCCAAATTTGTATGCCTAGTGAAACTACATGAAATGTATAATATAGAGTTGTTATGGCTTTGTATGGAACTGTTTATACATTAATTATAAATAAATACAATTTATTTTCTTTAATTCTTTGCTAACTTTCTATTGATTTCTTAATTATAGGTCAACACTCAACCGATACAAAGTATAACCTCTTCAATGCATCATGATGATAATATTCTCAAGAAGGCTCTATAGATATTCATGGAAAACCTTCAGTCAAGAACAAATCGGGGAACTAGAAGGCTTGTCCATTTATTTTGGGTACTTGTGATGAACCTTTAAACATCAAAATGTAATTTTCAGTATACAAATCATGCTTTCTCAACCATCAGTTAGCTCACAGATATTTACAAACTAACTAGAAAATAACTAGTAATTCCAAAGCTGATTTTGAAATGCAAGGAAGCTAACTTATTTTAGATACCTACAACTGAATTATGGTCATAATAAAAATAAAGAACCTATTTCACCCATGCATGAAGGTCATAGTGAAGGCCACTTGACAGTAGCTATCTCTTTTTATATGGAAGCAAGTCCACCAGCTGAGTATCCTGTAAAGTCCACACGTCAAAGAAATAAGATTCCTCACTCCTTAGCAGGGAATGCTCTATCTAAGTCATTAAATACAGGTGAGGTAAAATCATAATCTTCCTCATATGAAAATCATGGGAGTGGGTTTATTTGGTTCTTCTCCAAGGGAAGGAGTAATAGTATCCAGTAGACCAAGAGGCAAGGGAAAGTGTGTAGTGAGTATTGATTGGTAAACTACATATGACCTTTTCTATTCTTTTATTTTCTAGGCTTGGAATATGGCTATATAATACTTGAAAGCCACTCTATACAAGACAATGATTTCTAAATGATGTCAATATTTCTATACCCAACTGGTCTCGATATAAAGCACAACACATTTGTAGATTCCAAGGGGTGACCTCGTTTGTTTGTTTGTCGATTTTTCGTGGTAAATTGGTATTAGACATACCCCAATTATGCTGGAATTTGTAAATGTTGAGTTGTGGTGGAATAGTACACTAGACATCATAATTCCTTACATTGTATAAGTTCAAATTCATCATATTAAATATAACCAAGTTAATAGTTCTCGTGAGGGTGTAGAATTTAATGGTAATGACTGGAAAGTTTACGGATTTCATACTGGCATGAATTCCTTCTTGATTTCTTTTATTGGAGCTCTGATACTTTGAAGCAATGCGATAAATATATTTATTTTGTTTTGATATGGTCAATATCAGAGGCAAAACATATCTCCATGCTTACTAGGCACCCATGTTCTCATCATGGCCTAATAGGTACATACAAGTGTTGCAGCTGCAACTTTTCTCCCAAATTTTTTAAAATTTTGGACCCTCCTTTTAATTTTATCTTGCCTGGGAGTGTTTAAGATTCCTAAACTCTGTCTTTCCTCTATTACGAATTTGGATTTTCCTAAGTTTGATTTGAGTTTTATTGTTTACCACTTTCGGAGGTTGAATGATATAAAACTGGCAACATTTTTTATTTTTCGATGGTTTGGTTTTATCGCTGTCGGAGGTTGGTTGAAGATTGAGTCGGGGTTTTTGATCTCTATGACGCCACTGTTTTGGAGATGAGACAAAAAAAATTGACCACTACACCATCAAAGTCTTTTGAAACTTAACATTTTTTTTTTAATTTGGTTTTTCGGAGGTCAGTTGAACAGTAAAACGGGGCTGTAGTTCTCTACGCAACTGCCGTTGCGGAATCTAAACGCTGAATGTTCAGACGGTTAGCACTTTTCTTTTTCGATGTTGAGGTTTTTGACTTCATGATATTTTTTTCTTTTTTCTCTTGGAACAGTTTATAACTTTAATTGGAAGCCATAGTCCTTATGTCATCTGCCGTTGTGGCTCCTCAGCAGACTAACCATCCGATGTATAACTGTTCCGCTCACCGATGTTTCAGAATGGAAATGATGAATGACCCGATGGATAGTTTTAATCCTCGCCGATTCCATGGTTTTATTGTTCAAAACTTTAATTGATTTGTTTTATTTTCACCATCGGATCCGTTTATGACTATTGATCGGAGGGATACTCCTTATGATCTTCGCCGTTGCAGTTGCTTTGTCAACTATCCGCCCGTTGTTAATGTTTCTAATCGCCAACACTGCGGAGACGTTTAGCGTTAAAAGGCTCTTATGCCAATTGAATTAATAGTCTCGCGGGACCCGTAGTCTGCCATTGTGGCTATGAATAGGACTATTCCTCCGTAATCATTAGAGTTTTTTATCACCAGTGATATTTCCTGTTTCGCAGAAGCGGTAGTCAATCTATATTCCGTCATTGTGGCTACGTAATGAACTTTATCACCGATGATTAGTAGTTTTGAGCTCCGAATTTTGGCTTTATATTTTCCGGCTGTTAATGTTTTTATGTTGACTGTGGAACTTTTAGTCTGTCTAAGGCCCGCCATTGCGGTTGTGAATGGGACTATCCTGCCGATGTATATAGTGATTCTACCCACCGTTGAGAGTATTGTTTTCATTCGATGATTAGTAGTTCTGCTCGCCGAGAGGGTTTTTCCCCGCCTTTTTGTGTACTTTTACTTTATTTTATGATGCTAGAGTTGTTTCATGGGTTGTTGGTCGAGTCTAAGTTTCTCCAAGATGAAGCACAGTTTAGGGTTAAGATGGGCAGTTACTTTGTTGTGATTCATGTTTTCTTCGGTGGATTTTGAGTTAGTCCATATGCAGCCTTGCTTGAGTTAAAGAATCTGTCTTTTGGGCTGGTGATTTTAGGATATGAACTCACAGGATTTTTCTTTGCATTATCATGCATTAAAGTTTATTTTACAGGATGTATGTTTGATACAGTTTGTGTACTTTGTCAAACGATAATTGGTCTAAGAACAGTTTGTGTTTATGATAGGATGATTTGCTACTGTAAAGAGGATATGTCTAAAAGGGAAGCAGCAAGGAAGGAAGTGGCTTGGAAAATGAAGAAGCAGAACTGAAGAAAGAGAAGAAGGAAGTAAGGGTATGAGATCTCAATAGATCGACAGTAGTAGAGGCCCACGCTTGGGAAAAGTTAATTGGTTACCAACCCGGTCCTTTTTTATAAAAGTGCTCTTAAGATCTTATTCTGAAATGTAACATATTGTATAAATCATGAGCACTCACAAAGGACAAAATTGTGAGATTAAACGGTTGGGGGAGCCCAAAGGTCACCCAGTGGGGCAACCCAAAGGTTTTGCTATTTTTGTATAAATATAGGAAAGTTAGAGGAAATAAGGGACTTTTTCCCAGTTAGATTTGTGAAGACATATTGTAAGAAGAACTATTTCCTTTTGCAATAGATAATTACAATTTGTCTATTGGAGAAAGCTTGGTGGAATGTTCAAATGTTGTTCTATGGATTTGTTGAAGAGGAACTAATTCGTTTTCAGCTTTGTGTCCATGCACTGTGAGATTTTTCTAACTCTTTGAACCTATGTTCTTATATGAATGTTCTCTGGTTTATTTTTGAAAATTTCCACTATGAGTAATGAATGTTGTTCATAAAAAATTGGCTATCTGGTTGTTCAAATATCTTTAAATGTTCATGTGTTTTGAAAGAAGTATCAGCAATCTATGATTTTTCATAATGCATGTACAAAATACATTACTCATCAATGAATGATAATCTTGCTCCCTAGGGATAGGTTAGGTAGTTAGTTTTAATTTCTTGCTGTGTGTGATTCAGATGCAAGAGAGTTTAAGATGAGAGGTAAGAACCTGCGTATCACATTGTGACTGCTCCTTGTATTCTCTATCAATCTGCATTCTTAGATAGGCACTTGTATCTCATACTTAAATATAAAAAAAACTAAAATATACACGGTGGACTGGGACGCAACCAATAAAACCTTTTATTTTTGTTACTTGACCTACGGTAGCCGGACCGCAAACTGGACGTATTCCCCATACCAAATAGTAACGGGCTAGTTGGGAACGTTTGCTGGGGAGAATCCCTTGCTATTTTTGCCTACGATTTTCCAGGCCTCAACAGTTTTTGGCACTAGAAGGAGGGTCTCCAGTGCATGGCTGGCCGAGGAAACCCGTTTTCTTGAGATTATTCCACCGGTGACAATTCAGAAAGTAGTCTGTTTCCTAATTCAATTCCTGAAGAGAAGGGTAAAGAGCACTTGTATTCTGTCGATAATGAAGTAGTTAATGATCTGAGAAAACATACTAGGGCATATGTGAAGAATATTGGAGGATTGCCGATTATCCTTGACTTACCTAGAAGAGAATACAAGAAGAAATACTGTCATGTATTGGAAGACTCAGTGTTGGTTGGAGATTTGGAAGAACTTGTAGAAACAACCTTACAGGAAGTTGTTCAGCCTTTGAATCAAGTGGGACTAGAGACCCCTTATTGTTCACCTCTTCATACTCCTATTCATTCACCACCTCACTCTCCACCCAAACTCATGGTAGGCATAAACGCAAATTAGCCACCCAACCCACCAAATCCACCACCTGCTTGGAAAGCCATATCACCTTTAAACCTAACACCTCCTTTGCATGAATTACCTCAGGATTTTGAGAAAATGCTGCCCAAATTTGACCCAAGTGAAAATATTTTAGTAGATGATCACTTGCAAAGCTTTTACTTGGCCATAGAAGGATTAAGGGATGGAGAACACGAAGATGTATTTTGTAGACTTTTTCCACATACCCTTAAAGGAGCAGCAACCTCATGGTATTTTGGTCTGCCTGCAAACTCAATCCTAGACTGGGATACTTTTGAAAGAATATTCAGAAATAAATATGCATCCCAAAAAACCCATGCAACACTGATGAAAGGTTTATGCGCTTTGAAGAAAGAAAGAAAAGAAAAGGTGCATAGTTTTACACAAATGTTTGCTGCTTATCTTAAGAAATTTTCTGCAGCTGATAAGCCCTTTGATAAAGTTCTGATTGAATATTATACTTTAGGTTTAGGGCCTAACTTAGCCATGTTTGCCAAGGCGCAAGTCAAACCTACGTTGTCAGAGACTAATGAAGAAGCTAAGAGAGTAGAAGCTGAAAAATAAAGCATAGAAGATTATCCTGAGCAGTCAGGAGAGAAAACGTTTGGTAAGAAAGCCTTATTACTATCTAAGCCTAAGGAGGAATATTCACATGACTTTGAAGGGATGGTAAAGATGATGCAAAAACTTTCCAACAGAATAATAGATTTGGAAAAGGAGAAGGAAGCTCAGAAATATTACAATCCTTACTATGAAAGGGGAGGAGACAACAATCAATCTAAACCTCCTCCACATAGTCCTGCATCAATGAACTTAACAGAGGTAGGTATGGATAACTTCTGCACCTTTCACCAACAGTCCCATTCTGAAAAAAATTGTCCTCAATGGATAAATTCAATGACATTAGTAATGAATCAGTTGTTGGACTCTAAACTAACAGAGGTTAATGATGAGGAAGAAAAGGATGATGCCATGGTTTTATGGGACTATGTCTCGATGTTTGATACCAAACAGGAAAGTGATTTGAAACATGAGGATATATCAGAAACAAATGTGACAACTAGAAGTCAAAGTTTGATAAAAGAAGATAGGTTAGTACTCCCTAAAATTAAGATACTTCAGGAAAATGTAAAGAAATTTCAGAAAAGCACCATAGCTGATAAAATACCTGAATTCACCATCACGAGTCAAAATCCAAAGCAAATCAACATGCCTGTTAAGCCTACTTAAGAAAAAGATTGATAATGAAAAAACGGATCTCAAAGAACATGAGATGGAGTATAATATTATGGAAGATATTAAAAGGGATAAAGCAAATATCTCGTTGTTTGAAATGTGCAGTGTGCCTCAGCAAAAAGAAAAATTATTAAAAGCACTTGAAATATCAGAGGAAAAGCTTCCCACCGACAAACAACCGGAAGAAGAAGAAATTGGTGAAGCAAGTGTGGGAGGTAAGTCTAAATACAAAACCCCATCATTTCTATTAACCTTTTAAATTTTCAACCATAACATGCACAATTGTTTAGTAGACTCAAGGGCATCAGTCAATGTTATGCCTCTTTCAGTATGCAAAAATATAAATGGATAGCCTAAACCATCTACTTGGAAGGTTATTCAATTAGACAGAACAAATGTGAAGGTAATTGGGGAAATGGAGGATGTTCTCATTTGCCTATCTTCAAATGAAAAGGTATGTCAGTTTATAGATATTCTAGTAGCAGACATACTTCAGGATTATGGACTTGTTTTGAGTCAGGATTGGTCAGCAAATCTAAATGGATATTTTGCATCAGATTGGTCACATCTCTGGTTGCCTTATAAAGGAAGTCCCAATCAAATTAAGGTATTAAGAGCGCCCCACATGAAGCACAATGTTACTCAGTTGGAGGGTAAGAATGAACCCGTGAATTCAGTATTAGGGAATTATCTAATTGAACTTGAACTGGGAAATTTTGCATTAGAAGAAGCCAACAATGTATCTGACACCCAGCCTGATCTCCTTTGGTTTTCACGGGCTGATGAGATCGATTGTAAAATAGTAGTTCTAGTTTCAAATATAGCTTTTTCAAGACCAGTAGATGTAGTTTTTGATAATGGTTAGGTCTTTTTCATTTTGTAGTCAAGCTTAGCCCCTTAACTTATAGATTGCAAGATTTATAGGGGTGGGCAGAGGACTGACAAGTTAGTGGTTTAGTTCTCAAATTTTTATTTTTCTTTATTTTTATGTTTCTTGATTATCTTGTACATAAATAAATTGATTTGGCTTTTTATTTTGATTTATTTTATTTCTGTTTTGTTTTAGTTTAGATTTTGATTGATTTCAATAAAAAGAGGCAAACTTTTGGTTGCATGGAGAGCATCAAATTTCTAGAGTAATTAAAGTCCTTGAATGTAATACTGTGTACTATTGATTTATCTGAAAGAATTTCTTCTAGTTTAGCAGTTTTCCTGAATGGCTATGAACACATTGAAGTCCTACTTAATCCTTGTAAAATAAATCAGGATCAAAAGGTATGGAATACTATTTTGAGGATCCATCCATCTCATGTTTAAAAATGTCCTAGGGAGTGACAGCAAAAGACCCACGAAAAGGAAGCAAGGTAAATAGTATATTATATATAAATGATGCCATGCCAAGAATTGAAAGCCAAAAGGCAGATAAGAGTCAAAAACTCCTATGAAAGCAATATGTAACAAAACAAATTACTGAACCATATAAGTACTAAATTGCCAAAAGTTCTTCTCTGTCCGTGAGATGAAAGTTAAATACATCTCTCACACAAAAGGACACTATGGATAGAGGAGCCTGAATAAAAAATTCAGAAAGAAAGGCATGTAGGAGGACTCATATGAAAAGGAAAAAAGTCCAAAAGCACAAAAAGTGAAAAATGGCATGGGAATGAGGAACAAATGAATATTTCTGTTTACCATGTGTTACAATCCTGTGGTTTCCAAGATGGAAGATACCTGAAGACAGAGGTAATAAATGAAATTCATATTCCTGGTCTCAAAAGAGTTATCTTGACTTTGAAATCCTGGTTTCCATTTCCCTAATTGGACTATCATCAATAATTAAAAGTACATACAGTTGCCATTTGGGAAATCCAGACATCTAGAAGAATTCAACATGTTGTTTTTATTTTCAACAGGTTGTTACTTACGGAAGAAATTGTCTAGAGATCTAGGTTTACTAGGTAGTCGCCAATTTTTGCAGCTGCAACTTTTCTCCCAAATTTTTTAAAATTTTGGACCCTCCTTTTAAATTTATCTTGCCTGGGAGTGCTTAAGATTCTTGAACTCTATCTTTCCTCTGTTACGAATTTGGATTTTCCTGAGTTTGATTTGAGTTTGATTGTTTACCACTTTCGGAGGTTGAATGATATAAAACTGCCAACATTTTTTATTTTTCGATGGTTTGGTTTTATCGTTGTTGGAGGTTGGTTGAAGATTGAGTTGGGGTTTTTGATCTCTATGATGCCGCTATTTTGGAGATGAGACAAACTTTTTTGACCGCTACACCGTCGAAGTCTTTTGAAACTTAACATTTTTTTTTATTTGGTTTTTCGGAGGTCAGTTGAATAGTAAAACGGGGCTGTAGTTCTCTACGCAGCCATCGTTACAGAATCTAAACGATGAATGTTCAGATGGTTAGCACTTTTATTTTTCGATGTCGAGGTTTTTGACTTCACGATATTTTTTTCTTTTTTCTCTTCGAACAGTTTATAAATTTAATTGGAAGCCATAGTCCTTATGTCATCCACCATTGTGGCTCCTCAGCAGACTAACCATCTGATGTATAACTGTTCTGCTCACCGATGTTTCAGAATGGAAACGATCAATGACCCGATGGACATTTTTAATCCTCACCAATTCTATGGTTTTATTGTTTAGACCTTTAATTTATTTGTTTTCTTTTTTCCATCGGAGCCGTTTATGACTATTGTCGGAGGGCTATTCCTTATGATCTCTGTCATTATGGCTGCTTTGTCAACTATCCACCTGTTGTTAGTGTTTCTAATCACCAACACTGCGGAGACGTTTAGTGTTAAAGGGCTCCGACATAGATTGACTTAATAGTCTCGCGGGACCCGTAGTCTGCTAGTTGTCTGCCGTTACGGCCATGAATAGAACTATTCCTCCGTAATCATTAGAGTTTCCGATCGCTAATGATATTTCCTGTTTCACGGAAGCGGTAGTCAATCTATCTTCCATCATTATGGCTGCGTAATGAACTTTATCGTTGATGATTAGTATTTTTGATCTATGACCATTGGATTTTGATTTACCAGCCGACGATGTTTTTATGTTGACCACGGAACTTTTATTCTGTCTAAGGCCCACCATTGCAGTTGTGAATGGGACTATCCTGTCGATGTATATAGTGATTCCGCCCACTGTTGAGAGTATTGTTTTCGCTCGATGCTTAGTAGTTCTGCTCGCCGAGAGGGTTTTTCCCCACCTTTTTGTGTACTTTTACTTTATTTTATGATGCTGGAGTTGCTTCATGGGTTTTTGGTCGAGTCTAAGTTTCTCCAAGATGAAGCACGATTTAGGGTTTAGATGGGCGGTTACTTTGTTGTGATTCATGTTTTCTTCGGTGGATTTCGAGTTAGTCCATATGCGACCTCGCTTGAGTTAAATAATCTGTCTTTTGGGCTGGTGATTTTAGGATATGAACTCGCAGGATTTTTCTTTGCATTATCATGCATTAAAGTTCATTTTACAGGATGTATGTTTTGATACAGTTTGTGTACTTTGTCAAACGATAAATGGTCTAATAATAGTTTGTGTTTATGACAGGATGATTTGCTGCTGTAAAGAGGATATGTCTAGAAGGAAAGAAGCAAGCAAGGAAGTGGCTTAAAAAATGAAGGAGCCAAACTGAAGAAAGAGAAGAAGGAAGTAAGGGTCTGAGATCTCAACAGATCGACAGCAGTAGAGGCCCAGGCTTGGGAAAATTTAATCGATTACCAAGCTGGTCTTTCTTTATAAAAGTGCTCTTAAGATCTTATTTTGAAATGTAACATATTGTATAAATCATGAGCACTCACAAAGGAAAAAATTGTGAGATTAAACGATTGGGGGAGCCCAAAGGTCACCCGGTGGGGCAACCCAAAGGTTTTGCTGGTTTTGTATAAATATAGGAAAGTTAGAGGAAATAAGGGACTTTTTCCCAGTTAGATTTGTGAAGACATATTGTAAGAAGAACTATTTCCTTTTGCAATAGATAATTACAATTTGTCTATTGGAGAAAGCTTGGTGGAATGTTCAAATGTTGTGCTATGGATTTGTTGAAGAGGAACTATTTCGTTTTCAGCTTTGTGTCCATGAACTGTGAGATTGTTCTAACGCTTTGAACCTATGTTCTTGTATGAATGTTCTCTAGTTTATTTTATGAAAATTTCCACTATGAGTAATGAATGTTGTTCATAAACAATTGGCTATCTGGTTTTTCAAATATCTTTAAATCTTCATGTGTTTTGAAAGAAGTATCAACTATCTGTGATTTTTCATAATGCATGTACAAAATAGATTACTCATCAATGAATGATAATATTACTCCCTAGGGATAGGTTAGGTAGTTAGTTTTAATTTCTTGCTTTGTGTGATTCAGATGCGAGAGAGTTTAAGATGAGAGGTAAGAACCTGTGCATCATATTGTGATTGCTCCTCGTATTCTATATCAATTTTCATTCTTAGATAGGCACTTGCATCTCATACTTAAATTAAAAAAAAACTAAAATACACATGGTGGACTAGGCCACAACCGGTAAAACCTTTTATTTTTGTTACTTGACCTACGATAGCCGGATCGCAAACCGGACGGATTCCCCATACCAAACAGTAATGGGATAGTTGGGAACGTTTACTGGGGAGAATCCCTTGTTGTTGTTTCCTACGATTTTTCAGTCCTCAACAACAAGATTCAAAAAATAAAAATAGCTTGATTCCATGTAGGAGTATACATGCATTGAATGACATTAAGAGGAATCCCAGTTAGTGGTATTTACCCTCCTTTGGGTTCCAACCAGGAGTTGAAAATTTTGGATATCCATTAACCTATCTCGGAATGGGAAAGCATCACGGATGGAACATGCAGATAGTTGTAGAATTATACAAACATGCATCAAGTTTTAGACATTATAATAAAGCAAGCTAATATATTTGAAGGATTTTGTCACTTTGATTTCTTGCAGCTATTTGTTAATAAATTCATTAAAGCATATGAATCTGACTAATAACATCCCCCTCTAATTGTAATCCCCTTTTTTGAATAGTCTCTAGTATATTATTTTTTATACATATTGGAGTCATATAAAGCTTGTCATCTGTTAATTTTGGCAAGAATATGAAAACAATATCTATTGGTTGCATAAGATACAAAAGGGCATCTGAAAATGAGAATGTAAACAAAAGGGCATCTGAAAATGAAAATGTAAACAAAAGGGCATTTGAAATTGAGAATGTTCATTAGATTCAAATGAATATAATATATCTAGTAGCTGGTAGGAATTTCCCTTAACCATTTTTATACTTATAAAATACATAATTTGAGAGTAGATGCATGCATTTCATTGGCTTTATGAATCTTTCAAAATAGACTACAAATAAATGTCTAAATTGTGAATATATGTCAAAGTTGGCATGAACACAGAAATTGTAGCCAAGTATGGCATTTTTCTACCAGCAATTAGTGATCTATCTCTCCATTTCTACTTAGAGTTTTCTTTCCCAAACAACATGGGTTGTGTTGTTGTTAGAGTTAGGCCTACATCAAGCTTGATGCCAAATTTTTCAAAGGGAAAAAATGTGGAAAGAAGAAGCAGACTGGGGAGGACAACTCTAGATGGAAGGCTAAGGGGAGGACATATGTTCCCAAAAGGGAAGGTTGAGGATAAATATAATCTACTAGATATCCCTCTCGGTTCTGTGGAGGGAAGGTTGAGGAGAAATATATTCTTCTAGAATTGAAGATTTACAAACACAAGCATGGACAGGAATACACATAATAATGAGAAAGTATATTCATTCATTCATTATATGATACAATATCTCAATACATAGGAGATAGGAGTACATAACATAATTCCCAAACACCTAATTGTTTACCACTACATTAATTACTATATTAAATGCCCCATCTAAGTCTTAAATGTGACTAGTATCTCTAACAATGTATCTCTGTATTCCAACAACTACACTAGTAACCTTTTTTCCAGCCAACATAGGCCATACATGATTGGGATGTCCCTACAAGATGGCATTCTCTCTAGGGCTTGGGGAGTTGAAGGATGTCACTTGAGAAGAATGTAAGCATTCCTTGAGAAAACAAATATCTAACTCACTCATAATATTAAATTCCTTGGATAATATCTTTGATATCTTAAACAAAGTCTAAACATCAAGTTTTTCTCTAGGATTTGTGTTTAATCTAGGTATGAGTTCCTTCTTAGGTGGGATGTAATGCAAGTTTTTTTCCTAGGATAGGTATTAATAAGTTTGATGGCATTGATGTCTTGACTTGGTTGGCCCACTACTAGAACAATATTTTAATTACACCAAGTTCCATCAAATTAGATGGTGCCCTTGCTTTCCTTGCACCTTGATGTTCAACCATTTCAATGGTACAATGGATAGACCATTTGGACAATGTACACCTATAATTATTTTGTCAAAAATTCAAAACGAAATATGATAGATTGCAGGAAAATGACTACATTTTCAACTCACAAAATTAACAAGACAAACATGAATTGTCCAAGACTATAGGCTTCGACGTTAGAGGTTATCTACTTGTGTGATGTGTTCTCAACACCAAAAAGATCCTTGAGTTTTATATTGGTGTCTTTTTCAATGAAATCCAACCTGATGTTAAAATGCACTGATTTAAAGACATCTCCACAACAATCAAGTTGGATTGCCATATTATGGCCAAGTTTCTTGCTAATAATCATTCTCGATACCCTACAGCCTTTATATTTATGGGTTGGGTAATTTCCAAAAAAAAATTAAAGGAAGAAATAAAACACCCTGGACTAGGTAATTCTGGGTTGGGGTGTTTTATTTATTCCTTGATGCAGGGTCCCTTGTACAGAAACCTTTTACCTTAAAGATTATAAAAGGAGTTCAAAGTACATAAAGGAGTAGTGCTTAGATTTATGTTTCTTGAGGTTCGTTGATGATCAACTAGTTGACCAAACCCCTAGTATAGGGGAGGTTCAAGATGTAGACGAGCATCTTCTGTTTCATAGAGAACACTTGACTGCTTGATTTTAAGAACCTTAAAAATTTTCGACAGAGAACCACCAAGGAAAGCAGTTAGCAGAGAAGACCTATGTGCACACAAAGAAGGTACAATGATATGTACAACAATGTTAATGGCAGCAACAACTGCACACCTTCCATTAGTAGTTTCATTTAGTGGTAGTGAAAGTGCAGGGGCATTTATGAAGGAGAAAGAGTCTGAGGATGCATGCATGCATGTGCCTTCCTCAATTTAGTTATAGTCTATATAAAAATAATAACAACAATAATAATAAAATTTTAAGGTCACGGCCAAGACAAGCACCAAACTAGTCTATGAGACATTGAGACCCCTTTGTTTGTGGGACAAGGTACCCCCTCCATATAGAAATTTGACTGCAAAGTCCATAGAATATATTTTGCAGTTCATTGTTATTTATGATTTTGCATTAGTTAGTAGTGGCATGCACAATTTTTCATGTGGAAACTATCCAAGTATAGATAGGGTGTAAATTTTTATTTTTTGGTACCTTGGAAAGTGTGTTCAAGTCCGGAGTGCACACAACACATGTGACAAAAAAAGGTATAAGTGTGAACAAAACAATTCAAAAAAGGAGGTGCTAGAACAATTCTTTACTGTAGCAGAAGGTACTGCAAGTACTACAGGTCTGTATAAACTTCAAAGTACAAACACATGTAATGATCTCAATAGATCCATACAACATTCATTTTCATGCATCATGATGGTTTGTAGATGAGGCCAGAAAAGTAGAGCAGACTAGAGGGCACACTGATACTTTTGTAGGCTTCAAGAATTGAGCGTGCATGCATGCTCCAACAATAGATAGTAAGGGACAATGTTATCCTTAGCAATTTGCAGTTTTCTTGTATTTTTTCAATTAATTAAAAGAGGGTGCATGCAGTTGAATGTGTTAGTTTCATTTTATTAAGTAATTTTCTAATTGTAGCTAAGTATAAGTTAAGTTAGGAACATGCATACAAATAAGGACCCAGATCTCTAGGAGGAATTAGGATACATACTTGCATGCCTCAGGTCTTCTCTAGTTGAGGCACTATTGCACATTTGTACAGATTCATTGTAGAGAGGAAGCTAGGAAAAAACCTTGGCGGTGCACTGACTTGCTTCACCATCCTCAAGGTAGAAACAAAAAACCCCAGAGACTAAATTAATTCAAAGCTAAGCATAAAAAATAGGATAACACATTGTGTACTGAGTGGAGCTCCTATGACACAGATCTTAAAAGCTTCCCCCACACAGCAGCATGCATCTTCTCAATGAAATACCTCAATTGAAGACAATCAAAATGACCAAAAATTTCTTCTACTCCAAACAATCCCCTATATTATTAATGATGCTTTAGTTAGGGTCTGATTTCTACCAAATTATGTAGCTTTTTGTTCGCACATGTTGGCCATCGAAATATCCAAATCATCTTATCAGTTCATATTTTGAAATATTTACTTGGGACTGGTAGAACCTTTCAGTGATATTCATACAGAAAAAATCCTTGGTTCAGACTTTTGATTTCACACAGATTCAAGACCTACAAATGTGAATTGATAGTTTATAGACTGGTTTCTTTATTTTGAGGTGGGGAAGCTCAAGGTCCTAAAACATAAAACCATGCTTATTTGGTATCCATTATCTCAACGTGGCTTGAGAGATCTGCTCTACCTCTGCATGCCTTGAAGAAAGAGAAGACCCTACCCATCCTGTAAACAACTACGGGTGAACTTAGTATGATTTTCCATATCTTTCTATATTGAATTAATGTGGTTGATCAAGAATCAAACCCTACAATAACATATGTAAAATTTGGTCTAATATAAAAATCAAAAGACCTATATTATGAACATCTTGTTTTGTATAATCTGCAATGGTATGCAGCTCAGAGCAACTTGCTAATTCTCATAAATCTTATGAATTATCCCGATGGGAACATTTCAACTAGTTATCTTTGAAACTAATTAGAAAATTATGTGGGACTAATACTAATATAATATGATGCTAGTCAAGTGGATTGTGGTCAAATGATTCAGGCTTGGATTCAAGAACTGTTGAAGACATGTTGCAACACTCACATGTGTTTGTAAGCAAAGTAGAACCCACTTCCTTAGAAAAGGGCCATATACCAACAAAAAAAATGATCCTACAGAGTGTTGTCTAAAGTTGGAAGAAATAAATAATCTTTCTAAAGATAGAATTTTAGTTCAAATATACAATATAGAACATGGGTAAGGCCTCTTGTCACAAATTTGTAGGCCATGAATGCATCAGAGCAGTAAATTTTGAAATATGCATCCTCACTATCAAGCATATCAACATGGAGTGGATAAGAACATAACAGAGCCCATTTTTCAAACAAAGCTAAATAAATCCTAAACAATATTACAGATATGTAAAAATTATCCACGTTTGCATACAAACTCCGAAACTATGTTCAAGAGTGCCTAAAAACACCAGACAAGTGTCACGAGCTTATTAGAATGACACCTACAAAGATTTTTAACAAAAAAAGAGAATATTTTACAATTACTCTCTATCAATCAAGCACCATTTTTCCGACACAACTCAATCTTTAGATATCCATGCCTAGTGACAGAAAGCTAATATCGGGAATGCATGAACATTTTTTAATTGAAAAAAGTATCCACAAAGGCTATCTGTACCTTAGACATTTTCTAGGAAAGCTCGGGTTCCCTTGGATTGTCCTTTTTTAGTGGTAGGTCGAATCTTGTCACAGATCATGGTAGCGCGAATGAATCATTAAGAGAGGTGAATATTTTATCAAATGATTCGTTGAGAATACCGAAAATAAGAAACTATAAAATCTAGTCTGTTATCGGAGAATGGGAAGGTTTTCGGCCATTGTGTATTGGATTTGATCCATTCACTTGTGCCACTACCAAACTTGCTATGTTATCTTTAGACATAAACAAAATGCATTCATGACAAATGATGGATCCATGAAATACAACTCTACACTAAAACAAAGCTTCAACAAAGAAAGGCTAAATCCTACCTAACCTTAAAAAATTGAGCTGAAGCAATACTGAAATTTGATATAACTACCTCAAGGGAGAATTTGGAAGTGGTAAGAATTGAATTCATTCAAACCTGGAAAGGTTTTTGAATTTTATATCCGAGAGGAAACCCCAAGACCCTGTTAAACACAAAATTCATGGAGAGCCAAAATCAGGGTTTTCAATGCAGATCAAATTCTTGTTGTAGAGAGCTTCACCATCTATTCCCCAATGTTGATAAAAATTATGGTGGCTAGAGAACTGAGAACGAGTTACCTATTTGGACAAAAACTCCAATATGCCTATGTGTAGTGATGCTTAATAAAGTAATTCTGATGAATCAATGAGCGTTGTCTCAGCTACAATCTATCTTCCTTCATATGCCAATTATAGGGTTTGAGGTTTTCGAAATTATGCAACACATCTATGGAATTACCAAATAGTACCAATTCATTGTTTGTCGGCAACTCAAAATGAAAATGAATATATTTATTTTCTTGTTTATATATATATATATATATATTTATTTATTTATTTATTGTATATTATCTATAATATAATATAAAACTAGTATACCATTGTTTATATATGTATTGTTTATATGTTATTAAATTAACTTACTAATATATATATATGTGTGTGTGTGTGTGTGTGTGTGTGTGTGTGTGTGTGTGTGGTGGGAAGAGTTTTGGTACATTGGAATTTAGATGGGTTGTGTCAAATTCAAAAGCCATGTGGCCACCAATCAAGGGAGATGGGATGCAGGACAAAACATTCTTATATTAACACATGCACAATATAATGGGAGGTGATCTATAGAGGAGTTTCAGCAGTTGGAAGTCACAAGAGAGATTGTAGAGGTTATAGGACATAATGAGTACCACTCTGTACTTCCTATTAGTCATGTCTATTCACTAAATCATGTTACAAAATAATATATTTAATGTTAATCCATGGAATCGGGTGGTTGCAGTAAGTGGTGCAGACCTGTGTCATGCATTAATGTTGATATGTGACACATGAGGGAGTCTACAATTTACTAAATTCTAACACTGCGGATGGATTCAAAGACTTTAAATCCATCCGCAATGTTAGAATTTAGTAAATTGTACAAATTCAATGCCAAAATTGCAATTTTCCACTACCAAAGTGACACAACTAAAAATGACCAAATGTTATTGTGGTCATTTTTAGTCTAGATATCATATGACCAAATTTCATCATTTATCTTGGTCTTTTTTAGTTCAATTTTTATCCCGTGACCAAAAGTGGTCATTTATCTTGGTCTTTTTTAGTTAGATCACTTAAATTTATCAATTTTGGTCATTTATCCCTTGAAAAAAATTGTGGCGACCAAATTTTTTGGTCTCCTAGTCACTAATATCTCATTTTGTACTAGTGATTTGGGTAACACAAGTCACACAAAAACCCCAAAACAATGTGACCCAACCTCTATCTTGTGTTTCAGATATCTCTGCTTCATGTCCAATAAATTGGAAGGAATATTGACATGACTCTCTACATGGCTTCAATCAAATGACCAATCTAGGTCCTGAAATCTACCCTAGGCTCTCATCATGGCCACTTCTACACTTATAAAATAAGAATCAAGGTCCCTCATTCCACACAATTCTCATTCCATTTTCTCAAGTTGTTATTATATTGGATTCAAGCCGAGATTGAATTTAACATCTCTTATCTTCTTTCAAACCTTTTGGAGATCCCCATTGTGACATGTGGCCAAAGAATTGGAATATCATCAGGAGAACCGACAAATTTCCCTCAGAAACTACAGGGGCACCTTCCACTACTATTGTTCATTTGACTCTATTTTCTGTACCATTTCATATTAATACAAAAAAACATTATTTATTCTTTCATATTATATCTTCACATGAGTGTTGTTTGATGAGACAGATGCAGGAATATTGTTTATTTACTTTCATGTCATATGTATTCCCTTTTATTTAGTTTATAGTTTCTAGTTTAGTTGTTTTGTTTATTTCTTTCTTGAAACTCCGTCGAAGTTACACAACCCTTCAGTAAGTGCCTTTAGACACGGGAATGTGTTAAAACATATGATATAGTTTTTGGTGACCATACTAGGGAAGATCCATATCTTTCTTTAATTGCATGTCCTTTTTTCCATCCTTTTGTTTGAGCATTTCATTTCTTTGTTTAGTCTTATGTTCTATCTAATTCTTGCTAGTTAGACATATTGTGGGATTCCCAACCCAAAACCCCTTAAATGGATCTATTAAGAGGAATATATTTTCATTTGTTTCTATGCTTTAAATTTTGGGTCACACCTGTTTGGAAGTTGTAGGTAGCCTACGTCACACAAGTCTCTTCAAATTTACTGACCCCTTCCAAAAACTAGCTTTTATGACTAGGTCCTTCCTATTTCCTGGTTTGGAGAAACATGAGTTGCTCTTATCTCTCCAAAAGAAATGAAATGATTCTGGAAGAATATGTTTAGTAGTTTTTTCATCTCTGATTTCTCTCTGCCTCAATTAAATAGTATCATCTTGTTTCCTTTAGTCTTTTTTTGAGTCCCTTCATGTCTATTTTCAATATATTTTCCTTACTGTAGTAGTTTTCTTTCTTTTCCAATTGGACTATTCGGTGAAGAAAAATCAATTTTTTATATTTACCTTCTCTAAAGTATGATTGTAATTTTCTTTTTGATTGAAATCATTTTTATTTTTAGTAAGAACTTTGATAAACTAATCTCCTTGGTAGTTAATCAATCTATTTGTTTAATAAGATTTTCTAGGTTAGTTCCTTTTCCTTAATCTTTACAAATATAATTGTTTAATTGTCAGTTTTTTTTTGAGAAGTTAAATTTGATTGATCATAATCCTTTATTATGTTTAGATATATTCATTTCAAGAAATTATTTGTTAACTTAGTATTGAAAACATATTTTATCTTTCAAGTAGTTTTATTCTTAAGCTCTTAGTTGTACACATCTCCTGTGCACACAACATCATTCCTTAATAAAAAAATATCACTTGGTTCATGACACCAAGTGGAACCTTAAAATAAACCCTCACTTAAACACACATTAACCTCACTTGAGGATAAAAATAAAATTTTATTTAAGTTAGGAATCTAGAGATATGAATCCAAACAATTCGTCATTATCGCTATTCACTCGATACATAACCAAAATCCATTTAAGGCCAATTTGTGGGTGGACCTCTACTTTTAGGAGGGTAAGTGGAAATACTGGAACTGAATGGTTGGGTGGTGCACTATCCCCACTCAGTACAAATTATCATACATATCATTGTATTTAGACTGAAGCTATAGGTAACTAATTCCAATGTGTCTGTGAATGAGGTACCATAGAATCCATTCTTCTTAGGTATCTTACCTAATGGCAATATTATTTGGTGGGGGGATACTTAGGACAAATAGAGTTGGTTGTGGGCCTAGCTCTATAACTTCTCTTTCTATGTTCAATCATTAGGTATGGATAGTATTGATGCCCCTATTCTGGTGTAGCAGTGTGTAATATCAAACTCAACTTTCTACTTTTGTTTGTCTAATGGGACTTGAATTACCCACAAAGGAACAAATTTGAGAAATATTTATTGGGTTATTTTTTAATTTTGATTGTGTAGATATCTTAGGGTAGTGAGTCCTTTTCTTTTCTAGTATTTCTCTTTGTTGACATTTTTCTAGGTCACCTACTGCACCCATATTGCACCTATTTTTGGTTTGGCTACATAGTTAATTTGATATTTACCAAGCCCAATCCTATACGCTTTTAATTTTTAATTCATTATAAACCCTTATAGGTACTCTCATAGAATTCAAGGAATATCCCATGAGTACAGTTTCTTAACCCACACTATATGCTCCACCAGCTGGCCCACCTAATTCAAAACACTTCATAGTTACTGGAGGAATCCTCCTAGACACTAGATCCTGACACTAGTCAGTTTGGATCACTTAAACATAGTAGAATCCCCACATATACTAGTATTCCACCTTTCAATGGTGCCATTAGAGGTGAATTTATTGGTGGACACCCTTTGTTAGGAGGAGGAACTATTATTGGTGGCACCACAACTAGAAACATGACCAACAAAGTTGTTGGTCCCTCCACTTCACAAGATATTGAAAGCCTTAACCTTACATATTTGGCAAGGTTAACTAATGAATGAATTCGTCATGATCTTGCATGGCCTCCCATACTAACCAAACTTCCCTCATACATCCCTAAGTTCGAGGGGAAGGCGGGCAAGGACCCTCAAAACCACATTACATCATTCCACTTATCATTCTCCTCAAACAACAACATCGATGAATCCATATAATTTTGTTTATTTTAGTGAACCCTAACTAGTATTTCATACAAGTGGCACATATAGAAACCTTATGGGACACACCCCAAGTTTGTGTACCTAGCATCCACTTTTGTGTTATTTTTCCAGCTACTCATCCATTATGACAAGGGAGTGGAAACCATTTTATTTGATTGACAAAATTCATCCACAATTATCACATACCACATCCATGAGTGGAGTTGACACAAAATTATGTGTAATATTAAGCTTCATGATAGGATATTTCGATATTGGTTCATGGAATCACTCCTCCCAACAATAGAAAACGTTATGGCATCATAGTATCTGGATACTGAGGAGGAAGCCATCCTTAAGGAGAAACAATATGACCTTATATATGTGCAGTATTGATACCTATACACCATCATCCCACATGCCCCTCGATATAATCCCTCTCAGAAATACCCTCTCAGCACATTCCATTTAGCATATGGGATGTTGATGTAATTGTAACTTCGGAATGTATTCACTTGTATTTCTTATGTATTGTACCCCGATGTTTATTCCAGGATGTGTCTGTAATGCACTTGAGTCATTTCATGCCCCGATGTTCTTATCGAGAGGTTCTATAATGTAAACAAGTCATGTCAGGTCATCGTGGGTAACCCTCCTATTGGTCAAGGGTTAAAGTCCCCGCAGTTCCACGGCACTAGGGTTATTAGACTCTCCTAGAAAAGTTGGCCCTAGTAGGTTATTGTCAAGTCGGGAATTAGTATAAATAGAGAGTGAGTCTCTCTATTTATAACACACACTCACTCACACTCAGTTGCAGTGCATAGCTGAGGAAGAAGAAGACACTGGGGCTAAGAAGAAAGAGGCTACAACTGTCGGGAGATCATCTTACTGTTTTGGGGTTTTACTTTTGGTGTTGATTCTATCTTTGAGGAAGTTGCCGGGTTTTCTCCATTTATTTTTTCCTTGAGGAAAAACATTGTGTTCATTGTCTCTTATGTTTGATTGCTGTGCTTGTTATTCTCTCAGTTAAAGATCCTAATATAATGCTATCTTAATGTTAAAAATCTAACATGGTATCAGAGCTAACCCGAGAAGAAGACACTGCGCAGCTGTAGAAACTAGGGCTTCCTACTTTATGGATCTCTCTCCATATATTTTCAGAAAAATAAGGTTGGATTAACTCTCCTCCCTAGGGCACATCTTTCTGTAGAAGCAGAATCCAATTATGAGCTTTTTTAGTTTTGGACCCGACATTGCTGCTGGAAATTAGGGATTTCCACAGAAGTGGAATTTTTCAGTGATCCCGGGCCTGGATTGATCTCCTCCTCAAAATCAAAGTTTATATATCAATATCAAATAATTTGGTTGGACAAAACTCTGGAAAATACAAACCCTAATCTATTCCTGAACCAACACTGCAGAATTTCAGCTCCAAATCCAGATCCGACATCTTGACCTAGTAAGATCTAAATATTTTGTATTTCCATTTGAGGTTCTTAGTTAAGATGTCTCATCATACCAATCTTGATGAAAATCTTGAGGGAGCTGATAACTTCCGAGCCTGGAAGTATAGGATCTCCCTAGTCTTGGAAGAAAATGTGTTGGACTCCTATATGAATGAGGAGGTTCCAGTTTTAGAGGGAGATGAGGCTAAGGCCTTACACAAGAAGAAGTTGTTTATGGGAAAGAGGATTATTGCTGATTCAATCAAGGATCACCTCATACCACAGGTTTCCTCCCTAAAGACACCTAAAGCTATGTTTGATTCCCTAACAAAATTGTTTGAAGGTAAGAACATAAACTGGAAGATGACTCTGAGAAACCAACTGAAGAATGTAAAGATCTAGAATGCAGAGACCATCCAGTATTACTTTACAAGAGTCTCTCGTATCAAGGAACAATAGGAAGCAGTATATGAAGAAATGGAGAATACAAATATTGTAATCACCACCTTCAATGGTCTCCCTAGATCATGGGACTCTTTCATTCAAGGAATCTGTGCTAGGAAGAAGTTAATCAAGTTCAGCAGACTATGGGAAGAATGCTCTCAAGAAGAAGATTGAATAGCAGATCGAGAAGAAAATATGGGAAGTGAAGATCAAGCTCTCACAATACACTCCAAGAAAACCAAAAGAAGTTCTCATTACCCCATAGGTAAGCCCTTCCACAAAGATAACACTAGAAAATATTTTTCTAGAATCAGATGTTATACATGTGACAAGAAAGGACACTATGCTAGAGAATGTACTAGAAACAAAAGTGTCTCTCACAAGAAGGGAAACAAAGAGATCATGCTCATGCTGCAGAGGATGATGAACCTTCCACAAAGAGAACCGGATATGAAAGTGAAGACTTTTCAAGTGATGAATAATATGTTTTGATTTCTTCTCTCACGGGAAACATTACTCATGGAAGCAATGATTGGATTATAGAAATTGGGGTTTCCAAACATATGATACGATTCAAGGAATCCTTTGTGAAACTATCAGAACATGAATCACCACACAAGGTGAAACTTGGAGATGACTACCAGTATCCAATAAAAGGTAGTGGGGAATCCTCCTATAAGCTCGACTCTGGAAAGTCTATGACAATGAAGAAAGTATTGTTTGTACCAGGACTAAAGAAGAACCTCCTCTCCATATTTGCATTAGATGCAAAAGGCATGAGGGTTGCATTTATAGATGACCAAGTTATCATGTGGCCAAAGGGAAAGACTATTAATGATGCAGTAGTGATTGGGGAAGAAGAAGGAGGTCTATACAAATTGAAGGGCCATCCAGAACAAGCCTTGGTCCATGACACAGTAAAGCCAAATGAAATTTGGCATAGAAGGCTTGCACATGTGCATTACAGAGCATTACCACTTGCAAGAAAAGTTGTTGAAGGTCTTCTAGAAATTCAAGAAAAACATGATGGAGTTTGCAAAGGATGTGTGAAAGGAAAGAACACAAAGAATACATTTCCAAGTAGCGAGAGCAAGGCAAAAGGAATCTTGGAAATCACCCACTCCAATGTATGCAGTCCAATGTGATCAAGTTCATTAAGTGGGTATGTATACTATTTTTCTTTTATTGATGAATTTTCTACAAAGACATGGATTTACTTCATGAAGAACAAATATGAAGTATTCAACAAGTTCAAGGAATTCAAAGCCTTGATCGAGAACCACACTGAAAAGAATATCAATACCTTTCGATCAGATAATGGTGGAGAATTCACATCAAATGAATTCAAAGAGTTATGCAAAGACTTAGGGATTAAGAGGGATTTATACACTCCATATAATCCACAACAAAATGGGATTGCAGAAAGGAAGAATAGAACTATCATGGAAGCTGCAAGAGAAATGATTCATGATCAATATCTTTCCATGCATCTATGGGCAGAAGCTACCAGAACAGCAGTGTATGTATAGAACCATACTCCACAGAGAGTACTCAAGAACAAGACACCTAAAGAAGTATTTTTTGGAAAGAAACCAGAAGTCAGCCATCTCAGAATATTCAGATGTCCAGTGTACATACACATTCCAAAAGAGAAGAGGACAAAATTAGATCCTTCAGGAAAGAAGGGTATATTTGTGGGATACTCTGAAATCTCAAAGGCTTACAGAATATACTTCCCAGGATTCAAGAATATTGACATAAGCAGTGATGTAACATTTGATGAAGACTCAGCTTACAACAAATCCAGAAAGAGGCCTGCTGAAGAACCTGAAGAAACAGAAGCACCCATAATTCATGACACAACCATGAACGAAGAATCTTAAGAAGAAGATCGAGAATTTGAAGAACCTTAAGAATTTGTAGATCCACCTCAAGAGAAGAATCCTCATAAGAAGAAACCTACTTGGGTACGAGAAGCTATCCAGGGTGCAAAAAGATATGGGGCTCCAGAAGAGAATCACAGAGAAAGAAAGAGGATGAGGTCCTGCTCCGAATATGTAGCATTATTATGTGATTTCATCGATAAAGAACCTTCCAATTATGAAGAAGCGGAAGAATGGAAAGAATGGAAGGATGCTATGATCAAAGAGTATCAATCGATCATGAAGAATGATGTTTGGGATGCTATCCCAAGACCAGAAGGGAAGTTTGTTGTAACTTCCAAATGGATCTACAAGATCAAGCGTGCTGCAGATGGTAGCATAGAAAAATCTAAATCAAGATTTGTTGCTCATGGTTTCTCCCAGAAAGAAGGAATAGATTATGAAGAAACTTTTACACCTGTAGCCAGATACACTTCCATCAGATCAGTACTTGCTCTGGTTGTAGTGATGAAATGGAAGATACACCAAATGGATGTCAAGACTTTTTTCTTGAATGGTGTAGTAGAAGAATAAGTGTATGTGGAGCAGCCACTCGGTTTGGAGACACATGACAGGGAGTCTCATGTGTGTATATTGAATAAATCCTTGTACAGTTTGAAACAATCACCCAGGACATGGTACGATACAATTGACAGCTTTCTATCCAGTTTGGGATTTACCAAGAGTAAAGCAGATTCCAACCTTTACTACAAGGTTGAAGATGGCAACCCAGTGATGCTTCTACTGTATGTAGATGATCTGTTTGTAACAGGTATGGATGGGTTGATTGCTGATACAAAGAAGAAGCTTGATGCCAATTTTGAAATGAAGGAATTGGGTATGATGCATTATTTTTTAGGCATGGAGGTGTGGTAGAATACAGATGGAATATCCCTCGAAAAATGGAAGTATGCAGTAGAGATATTGAAGAGGTTTGGGATGATGGACTGCAAGGCCATGACCACACCTATGGCATTGAACTTGAAGATATTGAGTGATGCTTCATCAAAAGTGGTTGATGCTATGATGTATCGTCAAATGATTGGATCCTTGATGTACCTGACAAACACAAGACCAGATATTTGCTTTACTGTGAACACCTTGAGCCAGTTCTTGATAGATCCGAGACATGTTCACTTGAATGCTGCAAAGCATATTCTAAGGTACTTGAGGGGTATAGTTGATTATGGGCTCAAGTATGAGGTGAATCAAAAGATTAACCGTGAGGGTTATGTTGATTCAGATTGGGCAAGTAGTGCCATCGATAGGAAGAACACTTCAGGGTGTTGCTTCAGTATGGGATCAGGTGTGATCTCTTGGTTTAGTAGGAAGCAATCCTATGTGGCATTGAGTATAGTTGAAGTAGAGTATGTCACATTGAGTTCAGCTAGTTCTGAGGAAGTATGGCTAAGGAAGCTACTATCTGATTTATTTAATCTCTAGTTGGATGCTAATTGTATATATTGTGACAACTAGAGTTGTGTGAAGTTGTCAGAGAACCCGGTGTTCTATGACAAGTCGAAGCATATCGAGATCAAGTATCACTATATCATGGATATGGTGTAGAGGGGAGCAGTGAAGCTCTAGTATGTTATGACGGATGAACAGATAGCTGATGTGTTGATGAAACCATTAGGCAGAGTGAAGTTTGAGTACTTCATGGAGAAGCTTGGCGTTCTCCAAATCGAGGTTCCTTCCAAGGGGAAGTGATGATTTCATGAGCCATTCTGACATGGTGAGAGGATTGGTTTCTTCCATGGTCAGATGTAAGGGCTAAGCCATTCTATCATGGTGAGATGATTGGTTCCTTCCATGTCAGATGTGATTGCTGAGCCATTCTGATATGACTATAGGATTGTTTCCTACATGATCCGATATAAGGGCTATCACCATTCTTTGAATGGAGGTGCTTGGTCAGTTACCAGGAATACTCAGTCTAGGACTGAGGGCCATTCTGATATGACTGTGAGATGTGTTCTCACATGATCAGATATGAGTTCATGGCCATTCTGATGTGATTGAGGGATGTGTTCCCACTTGATCAGATATAAGGGTTGTTGTCATTCTTTGAATGAAGGCACTTGGTCAGTTACTAGGAATCCTCGGTCTAGGACTAAGAGCCATTCTGATGTGACTGTGGGATTGGTTCCCACATGATTAGATGTAAGTGTAGAGACTTTCCACAGATGATAGTAGGTTTGTCCTATCATGTTCATGGATGTGAGTGATGGCATTTCCACAGATGATAGTAGGTGTGTCCTATCATGCTGGTGGATGTGAATGTTGCGCCTTTTCACATATGGTAGTAGGTGTGTCCTACCATGTGTGTGATTGTAAGTGTTGTGCCTTTCCACAGATGGTAGTAGGTGTTTCCTACCATGCTGGTGGATGTGAGTGTTGTGCCTTTCCATATATGATAGTAGGTGTTTCTTACCATGCTGGTGGATGTGAGTGATGTGCCTTTCCATAGATGATAGTAGTTTTGTCCTATCATGCTGCTGGTTGTAAGTGCTGAGCCTTTTCACAGATGATAGTAGATGTGTCCTATCATGCTGGTGAATGTGAGTACTATGCCTTTTCATAGATGATAGTAGGTGTGTCCTATCATGCTGGTGAATATAAGTGTTGGGACTTTTTGAAATGACTGGATTGGTTCCTATCATGGTCATATGTGAATTCTAGACATTGCTTTCTAACATGGTGTTGGATGTGTTCCTCTCATGGTCATATGTAAGTGCTGAGTAGGCCATTTTGACTTAGGGTCAGATATAAGCACTGAAGAATAAGTACATGGAGGCTAGGCATACAACCAACATGAAAAAGGGATGGCTCTGTATAACTTCCTATGACGAGAAGAATAATGAGATAGCACCCATGATGATGATCCAGTAGTGATGATCCAGATCCAGTGATGATCCAGATCCAGTGATGATCCAACTCAAGTGATGATCCAGATTCGATGATGAAGATGACTTGAAGATGAAGATAACTTGAAGATGAAGATGACTTGAAGATGAATATGACTTGAATATGATGAGGACTCGATGATGATCCAGATGATACAGAGAAGAAGACTTGTGATGATAAATTGTGTCGAGAGAATACCTTCCTAGTTAAGAGGGATTGTTGATGTAATTGTAACTTCAGAATGTATTCACTTGTATTTCTTATGTATCGTACCCCTATGTTTATTCCGGGATGTGTCTGTAATGTACTGGATTCATGTCATGCCCCGATGTTCCTATCAGGAGGTTCTATAATGTAAACAAGTCATGTCAAGTCATTGTGGGTAACCCTCCTATTGGTCAAGGGTTAAAGTCCCTGCAATTCCGGGGAACTAGGGTTATTAGACTCTTGTAGAGAAGTCGGCGCTAGTAGGTTATTGTCAAGTTAGGAATTAGTATAAATAGAGAGTGAGTCTCTCTATTTATAACACACACTCACTCACACTCATTTGTAGTGCATAGCTGAGGAAGAAGAAGATTCTAGGGCTAGGAAGAAAGAGGGTGTTTTCGAGAGATCATGTTATTGTTTTGGGGTTTTAATTTTGGTGTTGATTCTATCTCTGAGGAAGTTGTGGGGTTTTCTCCATTTATGGTTTCCTTGAGGAAAAACACTGTGTTCATTGTCTCTTATGTTTGATTGCTGTGCTTGTTATTCTCTCAATTAAAGATCCTAATATAATGCTAGCTTAATGTTAAAATTCTAACATGGGAATGGGGTATTCTTGAGTTCATGGTTTGGACTACAATGAGAGATTCACACATGTAGAAATAATGAACTCTATAAGGTTGGTTTTGGCCATTGCACCTTCGAAACAGTGGGAGGTAAAATCACATGGATGTGAAGAGTTCCTTCACACATGGTAGGTTGGAAGAAGAGATATACATGAAATAACCTGAGGGGTACATTGATGATCCTTCCTTGGTATCCAAGATGAGTAAATCATTGTATGGCCTCAAGTAAGACGCAAGGGCATGGTATGATAAAATGGATTCCTTATTATTGTCACAAAGGTTTGAGAGATGCAAGTCTGACTACAATGTCTACATGCACTAGAAGGGAGGTTTCTTATTATTGACTATATTGTATATGGATGAATTTCTCATCACTTATGGTTCATCTACTGGATTGGGGAACATAACTATAGATTTGAGAAAATATTTGTCCATGAAAAATATAGGGATACTGAGACAATTTATTGGCCTCGAAGTAACTCAAAAATCCCAAGGGATCATGATTTCACAGTCCAGATATGTATCTAACTTTCCCAAAAGATTCCATATGACTAATTGCAAAACAACAATTTTTTTTACCTATATGGAATCTGATTGGAAGATGGTGGCTCTACTCCCTTGGTTGATAGCACACTATACAAATAGCTAATTGGTAGCTGATTTGACTTGATACATTTAGGAGTAGATCTATCTTATGTCGTTAGTGTTGTTTCAAGGTACATGCGAGAGCCACATGAGCTGCATTGGAGAGAAATAAAGAAAATATTGCACTATGTGTAGGGTACTAGAGAGTTTGGGATTCACTATTTTGTTGGTGTTTAGTTAGATTTGGTTGGTTTTACTGACTCATACTAGGAGGGAGACAATACTGACATAAAATCTACTTCTAGATTTGTGTTCATGTTGAGATCAGGACCATTCTAGTAGTCAAGCAAGAAGCAAACAACTCTTGCACTCTCTTCAATTGAAGCATAGTACAAGGGGGATGTAAATGCTACCTTTAAGGAAGTTTTGTTACATGGGATTATAACAAAGTGTGAAATTCACAATTCTTTATTAGTAGACATTTTCTTTGATAATCAAAGTAAAATTAACATTTCCAGCAATCTAGTACAAAATCTACAGACCAAAAACATAGAGGTCCATATGCACTATATCATGGAACTAGTGTACAACATGACAATCACATTGCATTACTTCCCTACAGAGGAGCATATTGTAGACATTTTCATAAATTCTTTCAATCAGAAGAAACTTGTCTATCTCAGATCTGTGCTTGGTGTGAAGGCTGAGTGAAGGCTGATTGAGTTCCCTACTATTCATTTTTGAGGGGGGGTTTTCCCATGAGGTTTTCCCCATTTCCTTAGTTTCATAAGAAATTGATTTTTCAATATTATTGTATGGGTGACCTTTGGTCTTAGTTTACAGGGCCCAAGTTGTCAAATTTTGGATTAAGGGGAAGTGTTAGGATTATTTAATAATCCTTCCTTGTCCACCTTAGTCATTTTATTAGTTTCCTAGTTTAGGATAATCTTGTAGACCCCCTAGTCCTATGCAGATGTTATCTGGGTCCTAGTATCAACTTGATGCACCCTCACACATAAGTTTAGGATATTTGGATACCAATCCCTAGATTTTAGGATCTCACTCAAAGCTCTAGGAGTTCAACCTTCAGTTAATCCTCACTTGAGTGGGATTAGGCTATGATGACCACCTTCAGTTCACCTTCAATTAGATAATGCACCTCTTTTTCATTATTTAAGGATTATTGTGCCCATGCACACCTACCATGACTTGGTTAACTAATTATTAACTGATTCAATTTTCTAGAGTGCACTGGAGATGTCTACAGTGTTGATTTTTCCTATGCTAGTCATGTCTACAGTCATGGATTTGAATCACTCGTGGAGAATTAGAATTTCCTCCTTTGTACTTTGTAATGTTCATACACATATTACTAAATATTGTTACCATTTATTGCTACCAATTTGGTTTTTCTTCCATATTTAATTTCACAGTGCACTTTTGCCAATTTTAACACTGTAATTCATCATTCTTCCCAATTCTTTCATTCTAAGGTCTTATTCAACCAGACGATCTCCTATGATTCATAATTTCACATCCTTAACTCTAGTTATTTTATGAGTCTTATATTTATGACGATGCACATCTACATTGGTGATGGTGTTATGGAATCCCCCCAATTGCATGATTCTTTATGTATTTAATTTCAAATGTGGTTCTTCAAACCTAGTCGATTCAAACTTTCAACTATTTGAGTCACCATAGATGTTGGACCCTTTTAGTTCAAACAGAGAATCAATTACTATGATCTAGAATTATTTTAAAATGCCATAGTTTTGATATCACTTCCTCATATTAGCTCTGGTTGGACCATGATTATTTACTCATTGACTTGAATCCCCTCCGAACACTTATCATGTACATTGTGAATGTTCATGTATTGATCAGACCCCCATTAGGCCTGTATCTCCTCTTTATGTTTGGGACATTGATATGGGAATGGTATAATACCCCCACTTTGACCCTTGTAATGCATTCAATTAGATTATGAAAATATGTAAATATGCTAATATGGATTACTAGTGTGGAGCTCAAGGCCAAGACCTTACTAGTGAATGACTAGGAATATGTGATGTAAATATTATTAATTGGACCTTATGGTTGGCTTTTCATGCTAACTTAAAGGTTATTAAATATTATGTTGGGAAAATAATAAAATGGTCTAAGATGGTTGTGTAAAGAGAACTAGAGGGGATATTATTCTACCAAAGGGGAAGAGGAAAGGGGTCCTATGGGAAACTAAATTCTTTACTACCAAGTGTCAACCTTAGAACTCATCCAAAATTTTCCATGTTCTTTAATTGAACCAATTACCTTAATTTGACTATTTACAATCATTGAATGCATGCGTAAGGTTGGTGCAAAAATTCACCTCATGCAATTATTGAAGCATGGGGTTGAATGCACTTTTGTGTCAATGTAGAAGTCAGTCTATATTTATAAGGAGTCCTTTCTTTTATTCTCAAAATCTAGGTTAGTTTTGTTTTCACCATCATCTCATATATTTTGGAGTGAACACTCACTCTATCATTATGTCATGAAAATCTATACTACGTAGAGCTTTCTATTGACGTTCATGACCATTACTAGACTATGTTTAACAAAAAAAAATTGAATTTAGAGATATAGTTGTATATTTCAAGGGAAAATGGATGGATGTAGGTAATAACAGAGGTTGGGAAAGATAGGAACCCTGAAACATTGAGTTATGCTACTCACATATGCTTGAGAAGACACAAATTAAGGCTACAGGTGGTTCTCCAACAACACATATCATATTGGACTCCTTCTATGTACACACTAGAAGCACTTGATAATATGGATTTCCCAAGATAACCATGGATCAATGAAGGGGATTCCTGAGACCAAAAAGGTTTTATGTTGGGAAGGTATTGTTGGGGCCAAGACTATGATGAATGAGTGAGATACCTATATATCTCTGTATGAACATTTGGATAAGAATATATAACAAAACAGGGTGTGGGATGTGAGAGAGAAGCATGTTTGTGGCTCTTCATCCTAGTGACCTCATCGCCCAGCTTGGGGGTGGACTCTCAATAGAAAGAGTATATATTGGATATAGTTCCTACGCTTGGGTGGAAAATTTCTCTTGCATAACTAGCTACTTGGATCTACGTTTTTTTAAAGATAATTATTTTCTTTTATTTGTATATTCAATGCATTTATTGGATGCTTGTGATTATTATGCTTGTATGTGCATTGTATTTGTGTGTGGATCAAGTTTATTTCCACTGTGTATTTTTATTATATATATGCACATGTATTTTTAATATTATGAATTTGTAATATGGTTATGGGGAGAAATTTAGAATCATGTAATATGTTCATGTCCCCTTTGTTAGTTAAATTGATGGAAGGGGACATGACAAAGTGGTATCCGAGCTTCTGGTTGCAATACAGGAGTTGTATGGGCCAAAAATATAGACTTATAAGCATAAATTAGAACTAGTTATGTGAACTTGGGTTATGTTAAGTGATGGATAAGAGGATGTGGATAATTTTGAATTAATCCCCTTATTACTGAACTGAAAGTTTGTGTAGTTACAAAGTTTAAATTTTTTGGACATTTCTAGTGAGGCCCCACTCAATCCATGTGGGTAAGGTAATGTGGAGGTTCCACATGGTAAATAAGTTTCGATGTGAAGGATCCAAGTGAGTAGAGGGTGTCATGTGTACCTACCACATCAAATCCACATGTATGTGTTCCTGCATGTGATGGATCCTTGGGTGGAGGAGATCAGACCATTGGGTAGTAGTGGAGATAAAAAAATGATAATGCTTCAGGATAATGAAGATGCACAAGAGATAATTAATTAGCATGAGATTGAAGGGAAAACCACCTTTTGATGTGTCTCCCTCTCATTCATTCAGGATTGTAAAAGTAGTTCCAAGAAACCACTTCCTATAGATCCTGAAACCACTTATGTATGATAAGTTGTAATATAATATGGATTAGTGTTAGAGATGTGTTAATAAATGGAAAAGAAAAAGTTTTAACAATCAAATTTTAGGTCTATAAATTAAAAAATGGCATCAATCATATGCACAATATTGTGCAAAATCAAAATATTTATAAAATAAAATGAGGGAGTTTCCCCGGGCCTCAACTACAACGGCTCAATGATTCCACAATTGGGAAATCCCACTTGACTTCCATCATATCCTAGAGACATCGAGGATTCTGAGAATTTCCTTGTGGTGATGACAAGGAAAATGAAAATTTTTCATTGTGCCATTAAATCAAGGATAAGTAAGTTATAGGGAGTGCTAAAAAATACAAGTCTAAAGAAAGTGAAAAAGTTAAAATGAGCAAAATTCCAGAAATCTATAGGAATTTAGTAGAGCATTAGATCATAGAGATAAAATATGTTGAGTATCCTGGTCATATGTATTATCCAATCCAATGGAGAATTTGTTATAGTTATCCTTATATTTTCTACTACAAGTGTTTGAGGTTGACCTTTGAAACTAAATGGGCTTGCAGGAAAAGTGCAGAGTAGGGAAAAGTTGGTATTTTTGAATAAGCTACAAGTTTTTGCTTAGGAACTAGAAACAGGCATTCTCATAATGATTGGACATTAGAGGAAATTTAGGGCCTAAAATCCCCCCCTAAGGAAAATAATAAAATAATAGTTAACATAATAATATAATATTTGTGAATATTTGAAGAAGAGAGAAAAAACTACTTTTTTGTGTTCATATTTTAAACATATCTCCCTGTGGTTTTACTCAAATTTTAAGTGGGAGAACTCTTGGGATTTGGAATTGCATTTTGTATCCAACGAGTGCTTCCAATCGAAATTTGAGTAAAACCATAGGAAGATATGTTGAAAATACAAAGAATATTTTATTAGTTTTTTATGACAAATATGCCAAGTCAACCATATGGATGACTTTTTTCTTGAAATTATATTGGTCGGATATTTTTTTTAGGAGGACCATTTTTGTTGAATCTTTTTCTTATGATCCCATTTTAGACCCTAAATTTTCTCTAATTTAAAGATATCCATAGGAGAATAAAATAAAATGTTCATATTTTTAAAACCGGTTTTTGGTTGTTTAGAAAGAATGCAGAACAAAGCTTTTGGGCTTGATTGAACAATAAATTTTCAGTGTGGATGTCTTCCAAAGTAACCCAAAAATTTAGGAATTTTTTTTTTTTTAATAATGGAACAAGAGTGCACCAAATATGAAAGTGACTCAAACTAGTAAACATTATGATACCTATATTGTGGCAATGGTTCTCTCCAAATAAAGTGAAGGAACAATTGGGAAATCAAGCATGGTAAAATTGCTTGTTAGCAAGAAATCTGAAGAAATCCTAGTTAGGTGCTTGGTAACAAGGTAGTACCACTAATGAGAAGGGATACTCAATTGAGATTATTATGGTAATTAATGTTAACATGTGGGAAAACATGGTGGATGGATAAGAACAAAAGCTTTCATATTGTATTTTATAAGCACATGATAGAAGAAGGGAACTAAGAAGAAGTGATGGTTCCTATCTAGAATGTATGTAATGAATTCTCTGTGTTTATAATGTGTAGTATTAATTACGTAGAGGGGTTATGGAATCCCTTATTGAGCGTAATTAGTTTTCCTCTACATTACTGATGAGTTACAACCATGTGTAATCGTGAAGGAATAAAAGAGAACAATAATCGAAATTGGTTCCTTAGATAAGAATGCATCCAATATATTATTGTAAGTAATATGTGAAATTTGAATTGCACTAAAGATACGTGTGAGCTATTGATTATCATAGATGGATATTATATTCTAGAGGAGAATTCTTAGAAAGGTATGGAATATTCCAACAGATAAAGGACATGTAAGTTATAAGGATTATGGGTGGATCATACTTGTGGGAAAGTGCATGCATGTTAAGAGAAGTTGCAATATATGAACCAACAACTTAAGAGTAAGTAATGGGATTAAGAAAGTAAATTCCATTCACATAGAATATGTACCTAATGGAGCAAGAAATTTACTATGTGGACCTATCATGCAGTTCATGATATTGATAGAGTGGCCATGCAAATACTACTAATCAAGGAATGAGGCATTCCCATGTTTGAATCTATGGAGTGATTCAAAATTGTGAAAAATATTTACACATGTAAAGGAAATAAAGCCTCATAGTTCAATGAGGAACAAGAACATATAATGGACCTTGAAGAGACTCTATATGGAGTTGGGATGGAGTAAATTGTAACATTGTTAAGTACTAAGAAGTTTAAGAAATGTGAAGTTGGACTTGGATATAACTGCTCAAAGAAATTGGACCAGCAAAGCAATGTGAATAGAATGAAATTAGAGCTATTGTAATGAATAATGGGAAGCTACATCTTCATAATAAGATGGCCGTAGTAGAAATTGGAGAATAATATCCATAAGGAAACATTTATAAAGAGGGAAATTTCTCAACTTAAACTATTTTTGTTTATAGCATAAAAATGACATGCTTGGAAAGTAGCAAGTATATATTCTATACATTTGTATGTGTATTGAATAGTTGATTGGTGAGAAAATCATAGCTAATGACCTCTTTGGTTCTTTGGAGAAGCCATAAAGTGAATAAGCTATGAAGTGGGAGAGGAAATTCCATGCTATGTTGAGGAATTGGAAAGGAATAATTCCTTAACTCTTCTCTTGCTGATATTAAAGATAATGCATAGTGCATGGTAAGATGTTTGTGTGCACATACGATATTGCATATTGCTAAAACTACTATGTTTTTACATATGAAATGAGCATCTAATAAAAATTATTAGTCTTAGTGATGATTGTTTGACCAAACATGGTTGAAGAATGGTTGAATATGTTGATGATTTTATTGCATGTGACTAGCAGCCTTGTGAAGAAAAGGTCAAATAAATATATGACCAAGAGTTTGGTGGAAGGATTGTGTAATCCTTTGTAAGATATTGATTAATTAGGTAACATCAAAGATGTTGATGGAATCCATGTAGGTAATGGTTTATCTATGCTTATTGAATGAGTGTTGAAAGCGGATTGGGTAAGAATCCCTTCAACCATATTTTAATCATCATAAATTGGTATGTATATGATGTTGAATGCATTTATGTAAATGACATTCCAGTAGGTATGGTGAGGAATGGGGTAGAAAGGGAAATGATCCTTATACAATTTGATTGTTTAAAATTTAGAATGAATTCATAAGAAATAATATCATACCATGGAATCTAATCCTTGATTTATGCAAAGTGTGTGTTCATGGATGGCACTAATTGAGAATCACTAAAGAAATTCAGTTTAAATCCTAACTAATGGCCAAGCATTCAGTTGATGATTGATTCCAGTTCAGTTCAATCAGTTCACATTTAGTGAAAGAAGCAAGGTGCAAATATTTTCATGGGATGCAATTTTGAGGTGACAACTTGGAACAAAGTCAAGGAATCCAAAAAAGGTTAATGTATGATTAGTGCACAATATGCAAAAAGGCATGGAACCATTCATTACCTATCATTGTATGACCGAATAAGCTTGTTATTAAAGTTCTATGCACTTGGAAAGGCTGAGACAGTGTTCCTATTGATATCTTATGTATTGCTATCTCTTATTAGGAAATATGTTCATGTATTGGAAATCATTATCTACAATTATCTATCATACTCATAGGATTGCTAGGTTTTTCATCTTCCGGTTTTGAAGGGTTTTCCTAGGGTACATCGTGTGTCTTATGTGTTTGAATTATTTATGTGATTAGCATACGTTGTGATTGTTCATTAAAGAAATATTTTGAAGTTAAAGCATATTCTATTTTTGCTCAAACAATGACATGGTACAAGAGAAAGGGTGTGAAAGAGATTAGTTTTGTGCAAACATTATAAACCTACACAAATACTGAAGCATTGATCAAAGAGAATGAAGCAATGAAATCAATCCCCATTTGATTGGAAGACCAACTTGAAGGCACATTAAAATTCAATACATGGAAGGCGAGGGTGATTAGCATTCTTTAAGAGAATGATATAGAATCCTTTGTGACCACCATGATTGAAGAGCCCACTACAAATGCAAGAGATACACATTACCTGAATAATCAAGCAAAGGGAAAGAGGATCATGTATAAATCCATGAAGGACAACCTCATGTCATTGATCACAACATTGAAGATGGAAAATGAGTGTTTTGACACACTCATAAATATTTATGAGAATAAATCCCCTACTCAAAAGATGGATTTGAAGAATAAGTTTCACAACATCAATATGGAAAGACATGAGACTGTACCTTCCTTCTTCACAAATATTTCATAGGTTAAGGATAAAATTTCAAGCATCGGCGTGGATACAAATAAGGATGACCTTGTCAAACCACCATCAATAGACTCCCCTCCTCATGGGAGACCTTTACCATTGCAGTAAATGGAAGAGAAGAGAATCCCAAATTTGAAAGACTTTGGCATGATTGCATCCAAGAAGAAGGGCACATCTAGAACGAAGTTGTGAGCATTGAGGAGAATATTTCCCTCATGGAAGGAACCAAGAAAGGGAGGAATCCTTTCTCTCCTAAGGTGTTATTCCATGAAAAGAAGAAATATATTAATACAGGTTTTGAAAAATCAAATCTTCTATGCTATTATTTTCAAAGTCTGGGCCACTTTGCATAAAATTTCCATACAAGGAAAAGAAGGGAAGGAAGATTTGATGCTTCCACTGCCATTGAAGAATATTCCAAGGAATATGCACCCAAGGAGAAAGAGACAAGGAGGAGTATTAACTTATATATTCTCTATATGGATCTCTCATCATAGGTGAATATACATGGATTATTGACAATGGTGCTTCGAAGCACATGTTAGGGTTAAAGGAAGCAATCTACAACATAAAAGAGAAACAATTTGCATGCATGGTAGAATTGAGGGACAATTCCACATATTCGATCCAAGGAGTTGGATCCACATATTTTCAGATGATTTCAAGAGGCACAATACATGTTGAGGAAATTTTTTATGTCCCTAGATTGAATAATAAATTACTCTCTCTTTAAATTCTTGAAGAAAAGGTATTCCAAATTATATTCATGGAGAATCAAGCTTATTTATGGCCAAAGAATCATAACATTGATACTTCTACTATCATTGGAGTTTTCAGAGGAGAGACTTTACAAGGTCCTATAAAAGTATATTTCATATATGATGCATCATAATATCATCCCATGTGAGCTATGACATAATAGGCTTGGACACCTCCACTTCAGAGCACTCGATGGTTTACAGCAAACGGTGAAAAGTATGTCTAGTTTTTATTTTGTGCATGATACTGTTTGTAGGGGTTGTTCTTTAGGAAATAATGTTAAAAATAAGTTTCTTAGAAGCCATAATATATCTAAAGGAATATTACATTTAGTTATCTCGTATGCATGTGGACCCATGTCATCCCCTTCCCTCAGTGGACACCTTTACTATGTATTGTTCATTAATGATTTCTTCCTTAAGGGCTAGATTTACTTCATGAAAGCCAAGAGTGAAAATTTTAGTAAAGCATTAGTATAAAATAATACAAGTAGGCATATCCATGCCGTAAGGTTTGAAAATGGTGTAGAATTTGAATCAAATACCTTTAATGAGTTTTGTAGTGATGTAGGGATATGTAGAAAATTAATAGCTCCTTACAACCCACAACAGAATAGGGTTGCAGAGAGAAAGAACATAACCATTTATGAGGCTGCAAAATCATGTTACATTATCCATATCTATCTACTTATTTGTGTGTAGAAGCCACTAGTATAGTAGTGTACATACAGAACATAATTCCACATGCATTTCCTGATGAGAAAACACATAAAGAGGTTTCCATCGGTGAGAAACCAGACATATCACATCTTCATATATTTGGATGTCCTGTGTATATACACATACCAAAAGAAAAGAGAACCAATATGGAACCTTATGGAAATAAGGGAACTTTTGTGGGCTATAGTCATACCTCCAAGGACTTTAGAATATATGTACCTAGTGAGAGATATGTTAAGGTATGTCGGGATGTGAGTTTCCATGAGGAGGCCACAACATTCAAGTGTTCAAAAGAGCTTGAATGTGATCCAGATATAGAAGAGACTGAGGCTCCTATATCAGAGGATCATGATGATGATTCATCCCCTTCTAATGTTTAGAGGGAAAATCCAACAAAACATACAAATGTACATGTCATTGATGAACCACTTGAACTAGTTAATGAACCTCCTTCAATAAGGAGGTCATCTCAGTTCCAATATGTGTTGAGATATGCTAAGAAGCATGGAGAACCAATAGGATCTTCCAGAGAGCACAAACTTACATCATGATAGGTATTCAAGATATTTTTCATTGATGAGAAACATCAGTGACTCAGAGGCTTCATCATATGAAGAGGCTGCAGAGTAGCAAGTTTGGAAATATTCTATGACAAAATATTATCATTCTATTATGAAGAATTATGTCTAGGATATTGTTTCCTGACCTGACAAGAAGTTAGTTGTAACTTCAAGATGTATTTACAAGATAAAGCATGATGTAGATGGTAGTGTGGAAAAATAAAAATATAGGTTTGTTTCCCATTCAGTTTCTCAGAAAGAGGGAATGGATTATGAAGATACTTTTTCTCTAGTGGCCAGATATACCACCATTATATCTATTATTTCACTTGCATCAGTATTGGGATAGAAGCTTCACTAGATGGATGTGAATACTATATTTCTCAATGGTGAGGTTGAGGAAGAGGTTTAGATTGAGTAGACTAAGGGTTTTGTGATACATGGGAAGGAGTCCCATGCATGCAAGTTGGAGAAATCCATGTATGGGTTAAAACATGATCCCTGAGATTGGTATGCCAAAATATATAGTTATCTTCAAAAACTGGGTTTCTTGAAGAGTGATGTACATTAAAACTTGTACTTCAAAGTAGTGAAGAACCAACCTCTGATATTAGTACTATATGTGGATAATATTTTCCTCACTGGAGAGGAAAGACTCATTGTTGAGTGTTAGAGGGAGATTACCTCAGAGTTTGAGATGAAAAAATTAGGTATTATGCACTACTTCCTACGCCTTGAAATTTGGCTGAGGAATGATGATATATTTATATCTCAAGGGGAATACATTGTGGACATCTTGCATAGATTTGGCATGGTCAATTGTGAATCCATGAATACTATGATGGATCCCAATTTGAGGAAACTCTACGAGATCGAGACTGGATTGGATCCAATGGACCCGACATTATACAAACAATTGATTGGGTCACTGATGTACCTGATACATTTGAGGAAAAAACTTTTCTATGTAGTTAACATTTTGAGTCAGTTCATGACGGATCCTAGACATAGACACCGGGTTGAAGGTAAGCATATTTTGAGATACCTCAATGTTACATTTTCTTATGGAATCAGGTATGCCTCCAATGAAGGAGTGTTATTTCTCAGATATACTGATTCTAATTTGGGTGGTAGCATTGTTGATCGGAAGAGAACTTCTGTTTTTTTTTTTAGTTTGGGTTCTGCTATGATTTCTTGGTCTAGTAGAAAGCAGGGTTCAGTTCCCTAGAGTACCTCTTGTTGATGTAATTGTAACTTCGGAATGTATTCATCTGCATTTCTTATATATTGTAACTCGATGTTTATTCCAGGATATATTTGAGTCATGTCATTCCTCGATGTTCTGATCGGGAAGTTTCTATAATGAGAAAGTCATGTCAATTCATTGTGGGTAACCCTCCTATTGGTCAAGGGTTAAAGTCCCCATAGTTGTGGGGCCCTTGGGTTATTAGAATATCCTAGTGAAGTCGACCCTAGATGATTCATTGTAAGTCAGGGCAATAGTCCCCACCATTGTGTTACCCTTCTATTGGTCGGAGGAGGCAAAGTCCCCACAAGTGGTGGGGCACTACGGTTATTAGACACTCCTAGATATGTCGGCTATAGTAAGTAATTGTTAAGTGAGGCTGACATGTTGGAGTGCATTTCAAGTGAACGGAAGAATATAAATAGAGAGTGATCCTCTCTATTTATCTCACTTGCAATACACACACTCACTCATTGGGGCACATGAGTGAGAGAGGAGAATCTCTCTCGTTGTGAGAGAGAGAGACTACTGCTGTCGGAAGTGCATCTTACTATTTTGGGGTCTTACCATTTTGTGCTGATTCTATCTTTGAGGAAGTTGTGGGGCTTTCCCATTTATGGTTTCCCTGAGGAAAATTCTTTGTGTCTCTTGTCTCTTGTGATGTGCTTATGTTTTACTAATGTGCTTGTTATTCTCTTAGTGAAAAGATCCTAAGATCATAATGCTAGCTTATATGATGAAAAACTAACATGGTATCAGATCTAACCTAAGAAGAAGACATTGTGTAGCTACAGAATCTAGGGCTTCTTACTTTTTGGTTATCTCTCCACAATCCATCAGCAAAAGTATGCTAGACTAACTCTCCATTGAATGGCGCATCTTTTTGTCGAAGCGGAATTTGATTCCGAGCATTTTCAGTTTTTCGATGCATAAATTAGGGATTTCTATAGAAAAGGAATTTTTGAGTGATCCCAGCATAAGATTGTTCTCCTCATAAAAAACTAAGTTTAGAGAGCTGTATCAAGAAATTTGGTTGGGTGAAACTTTGGAAAAGTCAAACCCTAGTTTGACCCCGAGCTAGAAAAAAACCCTAAATACGGAAACTGCTAAGTTTTGGTACATTCTCTATATCCTGATATTGGCAAAGTCTCAGAAGCTGACAATTTTAGGGGCCAAAGATAAATTCCTTATCAACACTGTGTCCAAACTTTAGCCTCCGATTCACTATATTCTCGGAGATACGATCCCTCCACGTTAGGGTTCTAGGCTCTTCCAGAATTCATCCCTAAACAGGACACCTGGGGAGAATTGCAATATATTGGGCTACAGAGGTCCAAATGGAATTATTGAATATGTTCCAAAAATGGTACAAAATTTAATTTTGGTGGTATGAATATCAGACTCAGAATATGAACCAGTGACACGTGGCATGCCATACAACTCTGCTATTCAGAACAGTCCTGTAACAGGTCACCTTGGGAAAAGGATCATAAATCCCAAATGGTGAAACCAATTCTGATGAAAACTATGGTGTTAGATCAGGGACATGTGAGGTTACCTTAATGATAAATTTCAAACACATAAGAGAATCAATTTAGGGGATATCACATAAACAGTAACAGACATTTCTGCAGAAGAAATTGGAAAATTAGGGCTTCCTGTTCCAGGAGCTTCCCTCCACTGTTTTCAGAAAAGGAGTACATTGGATAGCTCCATTTGAAGAGATTTTTCTGTCTATACAATCGGATCTAAAATATTCCAAGTTTTGAAAATTATGGTTTCTATGACAAACCCTAGATCAGCCAGCTCCGGAACCAAGACAGACACCTCAAATCGGTAAGATCTAATCCTTTGCTATTTTCATTTGAGGTTCTCATTTCAAAGTGATCTATCACATCAGCTTGATGATAAGCTTGGTGAAGTTGACAAGTTCCAAGTATGGAATTATACTATCTCCCTGGATAAATGAATTGGACACCTACATGAGTATAGAGGTTCTAGTTCCAGAGGGAGATGAGGCTAGAAGCCTTACACAAGAAGAAGTTGGACAAGGCCAAGAAGATCATTGCTGATTCAGTCACGAATCAACTTGTACCACAAGTGTCTTCCCTAAAGACACCGAATATGTTTGATTACTTGAACAAGATATTTGAAGGGAAGAACATACATCAGAATATGACCTTAAGAAATCAGTTGAAGAATGTGAAGATCCAGAATGAAGAGACCATGCAGTCATAAGGGTATCTCAAATCAAACAACAACTTGAAGCGGTAAAAGAAGAAGTGAAGAATGTAGAAGTGATGATAGCCACCTTGAATGGTCTCCTAGGATCATGGGACTCGTTCATTTGAAGAATGTGTGCCAGAAGGAAGTAATTACTTTCAGCAGACTTCGAGAAGAAGAAGAAGCTTGATTCATAAGAAGAGAAGGGAAGATGGAAGAAATTGAAGATCAAGCTCTCATCATCCAAAGAAGATCCCTCAAGCAATGAGGAATATGAATAAATAAACTCTTGAAGAACCTCTTATCCATCCTATAATTTAGATAAGAAATGATGCTATCATGAATGAGTAATACGATGAAGCTGAAGGCTCAAGAAGGAGTATACCCATGAATCAAATAAATATAAGTATTCAATTGTCATTTAATAATATTGTTTTGTTATGTATTTGTTTATATTCAGTTGATGTATCATGCATGATAGGATGTTTGCATTAATGACAGTATACTACTAATATGCATGTGATGGGTAAGTAGCTCATGGTGCTATACAACTCTCCATTGCTACTTATCTAGAATGAAACCTCTTTGCTGACATATTGGATTAGTGCATAATCTCAATGTTGTCCTAGTAGAGATGGAAGGCATCTAGAAAGTTTTAGTGAGATATGGATGAATGTTGTATTGGCTAAAGTAGTTGCATGATCATATATTTATGCATATGAACTTGTCAATATAAATATTCCTTATGAAATGTTTCTAACCATACAAATGCATTTGACTTGTAGGAAAGATCGCATACATAATCACCTACAAGCAAAGAAGAATGAAGACTTGTTCCGAAGAACAAGTGACAATAGTTCAAAAACAAAGAATAATATGACGAGTGCAGTGACATCATTGATGCAAAACCTTCCAGCCACCAAGAAGAAAGGGAAGACCAGTTCAAGAAGAATGATGTCAGGGCACAATATCGAGACCTGAAGAGAAGTTCATAGTTCCATCATGTAGTAGATGGGAACATCGTGGGATACAAAGCAAGATTCATAGCACGAGGCTTCTCATGAAAGAAGGAATAGACTACGAAGAGACATTTGCAGCCAGTAAGAATTTAAACACATATATTATGAGCTTGATGAATCCTAACTACAAGGTTGATAAAGGATGACAAGCTCACAGATGGATGTGAGAAGAAATTCTGAAAAATTTCAAAATAGAGGATCTTGGTATCCAATGATCCTAGATGGATACTACTTGTCACTCCAGTACATAATGGTTCAGTGCATAGAGTATGGAAGAAAAAGGGAGTATGATGCTCCGCTTCAGAGGGAGTGACTGTAGAAGATCCTGAGGTTTGACATGATATGACAGGATGGATAGATTACTGATGACTCTAGGCTTTACTGAGAGTAAAGTGGATTCCAACCTTTGCTTCAAGGTTGAAGGAGAAAGACCAATGATGCTCCTGTTATGTGTTGATGCACTATTTAGGCATGGAGGTGTGGACAAGGGAAGTATGCAGTAGAGATCCTGAATAGGTTTAGGATGACGGAATGCATGACCACACCTGTGGCATCGAACATGAAGCTATTGAGTGATGCTTCATCAAAGTTGGTTGATGCTACAATGTATCGTTAGATGATTGGGTCATTGATGTACCTGACGAACACGAGACCAGACATTTGCTTTGCTATGAACACCTTGAGCCAGTTCCTGATAGATCCAAGAAATGTTCACTTGATTGCTGTAAAGAATATTCTGAGGTACCTGAGGGGTACAGTTGATTATTGGCTCAAGTATGATGTGAATCAGAAGATTAACCTCGAGGGTTAAGTTGATTTATATTGGGAAGGTAGTGCCATCGATAGGAAGATCAGCACTTTAGGGTGTTGCTTCAGTATGGGATTAGGTGTGATCTATTGGTTTAGCAGGGAGAAATCCTGTGTGGCACTGAGTACAACTGAAGTAGAGTATTTCATAGCTTGTTCAGCTAGTTGTGAGGTAGCATGGCTGAGGAAGCTACTGTCTAATTTATTTGATCTCCAGATGGATGTTACTTGTATACACTCTAACAACGAGAGTTGCGTGAAGTTGTCAGAGAATCTAGTGTTCCATGACAATTAGAAGCACATCAATATCAAGTATCACTATATCAGGGATATGGTGTAGAGGGGAGCAGTGAAGCTCCAATATGTTGCAACGAAGGAATAGATAGCTGATGTGTTGATGAAGCCATTAGCCAGAGTGAAGTTTGAGTACTTTAGGGAGAATCTTGGTGTTCTCTAGAACGAGGTTTCCTCTAAGGGAAAGTGATGAGTCCCATAGCCATTCTGACATGGTGAGAGGATTGGTTCCTTCCATGGTTAGATGTAAGGGCCGAGCCATTCTGTCATGGCTAAAGGATTAAGTTCCTCCCATGGTAGATGTGAGAGCTGGCCATTCTGACGAGTAGGTTAGATGTAAGGGCTACTTCCATTCTGACAAGTAGGTCAAATGTAAGTGTAGAGCCATTATGATGAGGAGGTCAGATGTGAGTGATGGCCATTCTGTCGAGTAGGACAGATGTAAGGGCTACTTCCATTCTGACGAGCAGGTCAGATGTACGTGCAGATCCATTCTGACGAGGAGGTAAGATGTGAGTGCTAGCCATTCTATCAAGTAGGACAGATGTAAGGGATACCACTATTCTGATGAGCAGGTCAGATATAAGTGCAGAGCCATTCTGACGAGGAGGTAAGATGTGAGTTCTGGCCATTCTGTCGAGTAGGACAGATGTAAGGGCTACTGCCATTCTGACGAGCAGGTCAGATGTAAGTGCAGATCCATTCTGAGGAGGATGTCAGATGTGAGTGCTGGCCATTCTGTCGAGTAGGACAGATGTAAGGGCTACCGCCATTCTGACGAGCAGGTTAGATATAAGTGCAGAGCCATTCTGACGAGGAGGTCAGATGTGAGTGTCAACCATTCTGTCGAGTAGGATAGATGTAAGGGCTACTGCCATTATGACGAGCAGGTCAGATGTAAGGGTAGATCCATTCTGTCATGGCTAAAGGATTAGGTTCCTCCCATGTCAGATGTGAGTGCTGTCCATTCTGACAAGTAGGTCAGATATAAGGGCTACCAAAGACCTACAAGGAGGTAGGCATACACCCAACATGAAAGAAGGCTAGCTCTGTATAACTTCCTATTATGAGATAGCACACACATGATGATTACCAGGTGAGATCCAGATCGAGCTATGATCCAGATCCAGTTATGATGACTCCGAGAGATCCAGATCAAGTGATGATCTAGATCTAGTAGTGATGATCCAAATCGAGAGATGATCCAGATCCAGATCTAGATCGAGTGATGATCTAGATTCAGTCCAGCAGTGATGATCTAGATCGAGTGATGATTCAGATCTAGTCCAGTGATGATGATCTAGATTGAGAGATGATCTAGATCCAGTGATGATCCAGATCCAGTGATGTTCCAGATCAAGTATGATCTAGTGACGATGTTCCAGATCGAGTATGATCTAGTGACGATGTTCCAGATCGAGTATGATCTAGTGATGATGATCTAGATTGAGTGATGATTCAGATCCAAATGAAAGATGACTTGAAAAATGAAAGATGACTTGAAGACAAATATGTCTTGAAGATGATGAGGACTTGACGATGACCTAGATGATACAAAGAAGAAGACTTGTGCTAATAAATTGTGTCGAGATAATACCTTCCTAGTTAAGAGGGAGTGTTGATGTAATTGTAACTTTGGAATGTATTCATCCACATTTCTTATCTATTGTAACCCGATGTTTATTTCGGGATATATTTGAGTCATTTCATGCCCTGATGTTCCGATCGAGAAGTTTCTATAATGATAAAGTCATGTCAAGTCATTGTGGGTAACCCTCGTATTGGTCAAGGGTTAAAGTCCCCACAGTTGTGGGGCCCTTGGGTTATTAGACTATCCTAGTGAAGTTGACCCTAGGTGAGTCATTGTAAGTCTAAGCAATAGTCCCCACCATTGTGTTACCATCCTATTTGTCAGAGGAGGCAAAGTCCTCACAAGTGGTGGGGCACTAGGGTTATTAGACACTCCTAGAGATGCTGGCTCTAGTAAGTAATTGTTAAGTGAGGATGACATGTTGGAGTGCACTTCAAGTGAATGGAAGAATATAAATAGAGAGTGAGCCTCTCTATTTATATCACTTTCAATACACACACTCACTCATTGGGGCACATGAGTGAGAGAGGAGAAGCTCTCTTAGTGTGAGAGAGAGAGACTGCTGCTGTTGGGAGTGCATCTTACTCTCTAGGGGTCTTACCATTTTGTGTTGATTCTATCTCTGAGGAAGTTGTGGGGTTTTCTCCTTTATGCTTTCCATGATGAAAATTCTTTGTGTCTCTTATCTCTTGTGATGTGCTTATGTTTTACTACTGTGCTTGTTATTCTCTCAGTGAAAAGATCCTAAGATCATAATGCTAGCTTATATGATGAAAAACTAACACCTCTGAGGCTGAATACATTTCTACTAGTACTGTGTGTAGAGAAGTGGTGTGGATGAGAAATATACTTGGAGGATTGTTTACTAAAAATATAGACCCTACAGTGATCAAGCATGACAATTAGAGTTGTATAAAGCTTTCTTAAAATCTTGTGTTTCATGAGAAGTTTACAAAAATAGAAATGAAGTATCACCTCATTTGAGACATGGCCCAGAAAGGTATTGTAAAACTTCAGTACATAGCTATCGATGAGAAGACTACATAGTATGATGAAAAATTCCCTATTTGTGATGAATCTCAGATGCTTTTGAGATAATCTTCATATGGCAGAGAATGTCTCCCTTGTTGAGAGGGAGTGTTAAATGTACAACATCAGGAGTCATTCTCCAGGAGACTTGTGTTGTATCAAGTTCAAAATGTTGATGTATTTGTAACTTCAGAATGTATTCATTCGTATTTCTTATGTATTGTAACCCGATGTTTATTTCGGGATGTATTGTAATGTATTTGAGTCATGTCATACCCCGATGTTTATTCCAGGAAGTTTTTATAATGAGAAAGTCATGTTAAGTAATTGTGGGTAACCCTTCTATTGGTCAAGGGTTAAAGTCCCCACAGTTGTGGGGCCCTTGGGTTATTAGACCATCCTAGCGAAGTCAACCCTAGGTGAGTCATTGTAAGTCAAGGCAATAGTCCCCACCATTGTGTTACCCTCCTATTGGTTGGAGGAGTAAAATCCCCCACAATTCGTGGGGCACTAAGGTTATTAGACACTCCTAGAGATGTCGGCTCTAGTAATTAATTGTTAAGTGAGGCCGACATGTTGGAGTGCACTTCAAGTGAACGGAAGAATATAAATAGAGAGTGAGCCTCTCTATTTATCTCACTTGAAATACACACACTTACTCATTGGGGCACATGAGTGAGAGAGGAGAATCTCTCTTAGTGTGTGAGAGAGAGACTGCTACTGTCGGGAGTGCATCTTACTCTTTTGGGGTCTTACCATTTTGTGATGATTCTATCTCTGAGGAAGTTGTGGGGTTTTCTCCTTTATGATTTCCATGAGGAAAATTCTTTGTGTATCTTATCTCTTGTGATGTGCTTATGTTTTACTAATGTTCTTGTTATTCTCTCAGTGAAAAGATCCTAAGATCATAATGCTAGCTTATATGATGAAAAAATAACACCTCTGAGGCTGAATACATTTCTACCAGTACTGTGTGTAGAGAAGTGGTGTGGATGAGAAATATACTTGGAGGATTGTTTAATAAAAATATAGACCCTACAGTGATCAAGCATGACAATTAGAGTTGTATAAAGCTTTCTAAAAATCTTGTGTTTCATGAGAAGTTGACAAAAATAGAAATGAAGTATCACCTCATTTTAGACATGGCCCAAAAAGGTATTGTAAAACTTCAGTACATAGCTATCGATGAGAAGAATACATAGTATGATGAAAAATTCCCTATTTGTGATGAATCTCAGATGCTTCTAAGATAATATTCATATGGCAGAGAATGTCTCCCTTGTTGAGAGGGAGTGTTAAATGTACAACATCAGGATTCATTCTCAAGGAGACTTGTGTTGTATCAAGTTCAAAATGTTGATGTATTTGTAACTTCAGAATGTATTCATTCGTATTTCTTATGTATTGTAACCCGATGTTTATTTAGGGATGTATTGTAATGTATTTGAGTCATGTCATACCCCGATTTTTATTCCGGGAAGTTTTTATAATGAGAAATTCATGTTAAGTCATTGTGGGTAACCCTCCTATTGGTCAAGGGTTAAAGTCCCCATAGTTGTGGGGCCCTTCGGTTATTAGACTATCCTAGTGAATTTGACACTAGGTGAGTCATTGTAAGTCAAGGAAATAGTCCCCACCATTTTTTTACCCTCCTATTGGTCGGAGGAGGAAAATCCCCCACAAGTCGTGGGGCACTAGGGTTATTAGACACTCCTAGAGATGTCGGCTCTAGTAAGTAATTGTTAAGTGAGGCCGACATGTTGGAGTGCACTTCAAGTGAACGAAAGAATATAAATAGAGAGTGAGCCTCTCTATTTATCTCACTTGCAACACTCACACTAACTCATTGGGGCGCATGAGTGAGAGAGGAGAAGATCTCTTAGTGAGAGAGAGAGAGACTACTGCTGTCAGGATATCATCTTATTGTTTTCTGGTTTTACTATTTTGGTGCTGATTCTATCTCTGAGGAAGTTGTGAGGTTTTATCCTTTATGGTTTCCCTGAGCAAAATTCTTTGTGTCTCTTGTATTTTGTGTTGTGCTTATGTTTTATTGATGTGCTTGTTATTCTCTCAGTTAAAAGATCCTAAGGTCATAAGGCTAGCTTAAATGTTGAAAAACTAACATGGTATTAGAGCTAACCTGAGAAGAAGACATTGTGCATCTACAGAAGCTAGGGATTCTTACTTTTTGGGTCTCTCTCCACAATCTATCAGCAAAATTATGCTAAGCTGACTCTCCATTAAAGGGCGCATCTTTCTGTTGAAGCGGAATTCGATTCCGAGCATTTTCAGTTTTCGATGTGAAAATTAGGGCTTTCTATAGAAGAGGAATTTTTTAGTGAGCCTAGGACTGTATTTTTCTACTCATCAAAATTGAAGTTTAGAGACCTGGATCAAGAAATTTGGTTGGGTGAAACTCTGGGAAAGTCAAACCCTAGTTTGACCCCGAGCTAGAAAAACCCTAAATACTAAACATGCTAAGTTTTGGTACATTCTCTATATTCTGAAATTGGAGACGTCTCAAGAGATGAAGCTTGCAAGGGCTGAAGTAAAAATCCCGATGTACATTGTATCCAAAAATCAGCCTCATATTCTCTATATTCTGGGAAATATGATCTCTTCAAGTTAGGGTTCCAGCCTCTTCCAGAATTCATCCCTAAACAGGACACCTGGGGAGAACTACAATATATTGGGACAAATAGGTCCAAATGGATATCTTGAAGATGTTCCAGAAAGGGAACGTACTTTAATTTCAGTGGTCCAAATATCAGACTCATAAAATGAATCAGTGACACTTGGCTATTCATACAACTGCGTTATTCTGAACAGTCCTGTAACAGATCACCTTGGGAAAAGGATCATAAATTCCAATTGGTGATGCAAATTCTGATGAAACCTATGGTTTTGGATCAGTGACATGTGATTTTAACTCAGTGAAAAATTTCAAACACATAGGAATATTAATTTCGGAGATATCATAGAAACAGTGAAAGGCATTTCTGCAGAAGAAATTGGAAAACTAGGGCTTCATGTTCCGTGAGCTTCCCTCCACTATTTTCAGAAAAGGAGTACATTGGACAGCTCTATTTGAAGATATCTATATTTCTATCCAATCAGATCTGAAAGATTCCAAGTTTTTAAAATTAGGGCTTCTATGACAAACCCTAGATCAGCTAGCTCCAGAATAAGGACGAACACCTCAAATCGGTAAGATCTAATCTTTTGTTTTTTCCATTTGAGGTTCTCATTTCAAAGTGATATATCAAATCAGCTTGATGATAAGCTTGGTGAATTTTACAACTTCCAAGCATTGAACTATTTGATCTCTCTGAATAAAATGAATTGGACACCTACATGAGTAGAGAGGTTCCAGTTCCAGAGGGAGATGAGGCTAGAAGCCTTACACAAGAAGAACTTGGTCAAGGCCAAGAAAATCATTGCTGATTCAGTCACGAATAAACTTGTACTACAAGTGTCTTCCTTAAAGACACTGAAGATGTTTGATTCCTTGACCAAGCTATTTGAAGGGAAGAACATACATCAAAAGATGACCTTAAGAAACCAGTTGGAGAATTTGAAGATCCAGAATGCAGAGACCATGCAATCATAAGGTTCTCTCAAATCAAAGAACAACTTGAAGTGGTAAAAGAAGAAGTGAAGAATGCAGAAGCGGTGATGGCTACCTTGAATGGCCTCCCAGGATCATGGGATTCATTCATTCAAGGAATGTGTTCCAGAAGGAAGTGATTAATTTTAGTAGACTCTGGGAAGAAGAAGAAGGTTGACTCATAAGAAGAGAAGAGAAGATGGGAGCAATTGAAGATCAAGCTCTCACCATCCAAAGAAGATTCCTCAAGCAATGAGGAATATGAAGAACTCAACTCTTGAAGAATCTCTTATCCACCTTATCATTTGGATAAGAAACGATGATATTATGAACGAAGAAGATGATGAAGTTGAAGGCTCAAGAAGGAGTCTACCCATGAAACAAATAAAGATAAGCAATCAATTGTCATTTCATGATATTGTTTTGTTATACATTTGTTTATATTCAGTTGATGTATTATGCATGATATGATGTTTGCATTAATTACAGTATACTTCTAATATGCATGTGATGAGTAATAAGGTCATGGTGATATACAACTCTCCATTGCTACTTATCTAGAATGAAACCTCTTTGCTGACATATTGGATTCGTGCACAATCTCAATGTTGTCCTGGTAGAGATGGAACGCATCTAGAAACGTTTTTGTCAGATATGGATGAATGCTATATTGGCTAAAGTAGTTGCATGATCATATATTTATGCATAAGAATTTGCCAGTTTGAATATTCCTTATGAAACATTTCTAACCATACAAATGCATTTGATTGTGGGAAAGATCACATACATAATCACCTACAAGCAAAGAAAAATGAGACTTGTTCCGAAGAACAAGTGACGACATTTCAAAATGAAAAATAATATGACAAATGCAGCGACATCATTGATGCAGAACCTTCCAAGAACAAAGGGAAGATCAATTCAGGAAGAATGATGTCTAGGATGCAGTATCGATACATGAAGGGAAGTTCGTAGTTCCATCATGCAGTAGATGGAAACATCGTGGGATACAAGGCAAGATTCATAGCACAAAGCTTCTCATGAAAAGAGGGCATAGACTACGAAGAGACATTTGCAGCCATTGCAAGTGAAGACACATGACAGGCAGAATCATGTGTGCAAATGAAAGAAGGCCTTGTACATGCTCAATAAAAACCCATGGGATAACACATACATGAGGATCTTGATGAAGATCTGAACCTTTGATAGAAGGTGGATAAAGGATGACAAGCTCACAGATGGGTGCAAGAGGAACTTTTGAAAAGGTTCAAGATAGAGGATCTTGGTATCCAGTGATCCTATATGGATACATAGAAGATTAGTAGTATAGGAATCTACTTTTCACTCTAGTACAGAATGTTTCAGTGCATAGAGTACGGAAGACAGAGGGAGCATGATGCTTCAGAGGGAGTGATTGCAGAATATCCTGAGGTTCGACACGGTACGACAGGATGGATAGATTATTGGTGACTCTAGGCTTTACTGAGAGTAAAATGGATTCCAACCTTTGCTTCAAGGTTGAAGGCGAAAGACCAGTAATGATCCTGTTATGTGTCGATGCACTACGTTCTAGGCATGGAGGTGTGGACAAAGGAAGTATGCAGTAAAGATCCTAAAGAGGTTCAGGATGATGACTGCAAGGCCATGACCACACTTATGGCATCGAACCCAAAGCTATTGAGTGTTGCTTCATCAAATTTGGTTGATGCCACGATGTATCATCAGATGATTTGTTCCTTGATGTACCTAATGGATACAAGACCATATACTTGCTTTGTTGTGAATACATTGAGACATGTTCACTTGATGGTTGCAAGTATGATACAAATCAGAAGATTAAACTAGAAGGTTATCCAGATTCAGATTGGGCAGTGCCATTGATAGGAGAACACTTTGGGGTGCTTCTTCAGTGTGAGATCATGTGTGATCTCTTGGTTGGTAGGATGGAGTCCTGCATGCCATTGAGTGCAGCTGAGGCAAAAGATGATGCCACTTGCTCTTCGGGAGGTAGTATGTTTCTTTTGAAAACTACTATTTTATTTGATTGATCTAACTTGCATTTTTAGTATGATGCAGAGAGGAGCAGTGAAGGTCCAATTTGTGATACAGATCGATATCTCTCAAAAGAGGGAGTTCTAGCATAGCTGGGAGATAGGTTGTCTGAGAATAAATCCTAGCGAAGCTCGTAGGTTTCTCAGACGTAAACGGTCATGTAGGTTGTCCTCAGATGTAATTGGTCTTGGCGAAGCTCACGGGTTATCCTTGGATGTAATCAGCCCTGATGTAATTCTATGCTAGAAATGACCAGAGTGAAGTTTGAGTACTTCAGGGAGAAGCTTGGTGTTCTCCAGATTGAGGTTCCCTCCAAAGGGAAGTGATGATTTCGTGTGCCATTCTAACATGGTGAGAGGATTGGTTCCTTCCATGGTCAGATATAAGTGTTGCACCATTCCGACATGGTGAGAGGATTGGATCCTTCCATTATCAGGTATATGTGGATGCCACATCCAGCATGAAAAAGGGATGGCTTTGTGGAGGCTCATCTAGTATGAAAAAGGACTAGCTCTGAGTAGCTACCAGATCTGGTATGAAAAAGGACCAGCACTGTGATGCCTCATCTGGTATGAAAAAGGCCCAGCTCTGTGATGCCCTACCTAGTATGAAAAAGGACTAGCTCTGGGAAGGCTCATCTAGTATGAAAAAGGACTAGATCTGAGTAGCTGCCACATCAAATATGAAAAATGGCCAGCTCTATGATGCCTCATCTGGTATGAAAAAGGACCAGCTATGTGATGCCCTACCTAGTATGAAAAAGGACTAGCTCCGGGAAGGCTCATCGAGTATGAAAAAGGACTAGCTCTAAGTAGCTTCCACATTTGGTATGAAAAAGGACCAGCTCTGCGATGCCTCATCTGGTATGAAAAAGGACTAGCTCTGTGATGCCCTACCTAGTATGAAAAAGGACTAGCTCTAGGAAGGCTCATCTAGTATGAAAAAGGACTAGATCTGAGTAGCTACCTCATCTAGTATGAAAAAGGACCAGCTCTGAGATGATACATCTAGTATGAAAAAGGACTAGCTTTGTAGAGGTTCCTATGATGAGAAGAATCAAGAGATAGCACCAGTGATGATTCCTAGAGATGATCCAGATCCAGTGATGATGTCCAGTGATGATCTAGATCGAGTGATGATGATCTACATCCAATGATGATGTCCAGTAATGATCTAGATCCAATGATGATGATGATCCAAATCGAGTGATGATCTAGATTCGGTGATGATGATCCAAATCGAGTGATGATCCAGATCCAATGATGATGATCCAAATTGAATGGTGATCGAAATCCAGATGAAGATGACTTGAATATGAATATGGTGATAACTCAGTGATGATCTAGATGACAGAGAAGAAGACTTGTGCTGATAAATTGTGTCGAGAGAATACCTTCCTAGTTAAGAGGGAGTGTTGATGTATTTGTAACTTCGGAATGTATTCATCCATATTTCTTATGTATTGTAACCCGATGTTTATTCCGGGATGTATTTTAATGTATTTGAGTCATGTCATACCCAAATGTTTATTCTGGGAAGTTTCTATAATGAGAAAGTCATGTCAAGTCATTGTGGGTAACCCTCTTATTGGTCAAGGGTTAAAGTCCCCACAGTTGTGGGGCCCTTGGGTTATTAGACTATCCTAGTGAAGTCGACCCTAGGTGAGTCATTGTAAGTCGGGGAAATAGTCCCCACCATTGTGTTACCATCCTATTGGTTGGAGGAGGAAAATCCCCCACAAGTTGTGGGGCACTAGGGTTATTAGACACTCCTAGAGATGTTGGCTCTAGTAAGTAATTGTTAAGTGAGGCCGACATGTTGGAGTGCACTTCAAGTGAATGGAAGAATATAAATAGAGAGTGAGCCTTTCTATTTATCTCACTTGCAACACTCACACTCACTCATTGGGGCACATGAGTGAGAGAGGAGAAGCTCTCTGAGTGTGAGAGAGAGAGACTGCTACTGTCAGGAGATCATCTTACTATTTTCTGGTTTTAATATTTTGGTGCTGATTCTATCTCTAAGGAAGCTGTGGGGTTTTCTCCTTTATGGTTTCCCCGAGGAAAATTCTTTGTGTCTCTTGTCTCTTGAGTTGTGCTTATGTTTTATTGTTGTGCTTGTTATTCTCTCAGTTAAGAGATCCTAAGGTCATAAGGATAGCTTAAATGTTGAAAAACTAACACAAAAACTCGTGTTGTATCAAGTTAAGGGACTTATGTTGTATCAATTCAGGAAATTATGTTGTATTAAGTTAAGTAAGATTGTGTTATATCAATCTATGCCATTATGTTGTATCAAGTCCTATTCATGAAATATGCATGTACTATAATCTTATGTTGTATCAAGGTTGGATTCTTGTGTTGTATCAAGACCATGATCTTGTGTTGTATCAAGATCAGAATCTTATGTTGTATCAAGGTTGGAGTCTTGTGTTGTATCAAGATCGGTATTGTGTTGTATCAAGAATATAAACTTGTGTTGTATCAAGTCATGTGGATATGTTATTTTATGTATTGATAATCATGCTAACTAGGTGCTATAAGTCTCCTCTAGGTCTTAGCTAACCCTAGAGTGAATTAATTTAGCATATGACTATATGACTTGGGGTAATACATATGATAATTAGTATGGAACAATCCTTCTAAGTATGATATGATAAGATGATTAATCAAATAATACATAAATGGACCATGTATTATTTATTTAATGATAAATGATATCAGCATAGAGAAAGAGTAAGTATTTGAATTTCCCAAGTTACACATTCAGTGAACTCGAATTGCAAAGACATTCGTTAAGTCTCAGCTGTGGAAAAAAAGTTTTTAATTAATTAAGGAACCTACTCCTTGATTTATGCAAAGTGTTTGTTCATGGATGGCACTGATTGTGAATTACTAACACATTCAGTGAAACTCCTAACTAATGTTCAAGAAGTCAGTTGATGATTGAGTTCATTTTAATCAGTTTAGTTCAATAAGTTCAAATTCATTTAAAGACAGTTGATTCTCAATGAATGAAGGAAGGAACATATCTTTTGCATGGGAGATAATTTCAATGGGACAAATTGGAACCAATTCAATAAAGGTGCAAAATATTAATGTATGACGATTGAACACATTGCACACATTATTCACAGTTCACAAAGGAATGCAACCATTCACTACCTCTTATTGTATGATTGAATAAGGTTGTTATTAAAGTTCTATGCACTTGGAAAGGATGAGATAGTGTTCATATTGATCTCTTATCTATTTCTATCTTTTATTAGGAAATAGTCTTATGTATTGAAGATCATTCTCTGCAATTATCTATCACACTCAAAGGATTGCTGGGTTTTTCATCATCCGGTTCTGGAGCATTTTCCTAGGATACATCTTGTATCTTATGTGATTGAATTTTTTATGAGATTAACATATTCTATGACGGTTCATTAAAGAAAACTTTTAAATTTCAAGAATCTTCTATTTTTGTTAGAATACTAAAAAATGCATCTCCATACTTAGGATATATTTTATTAATATTCATGAATAATTTCCACGGGGACTTCACTTAGTGATCTTCTCACATAGCACGTGCGATCATGGGATATTAAAGAATACCCTTAATTTCCAGAGATATAGACCCAAACTCTTTTTGTTGAAACCCCCTCCCAATACTTAAAACCTTCTCCCCACCCCTTTTTATACCTCAATCCTTATAAACCACCCTACCCACCCCCACCTTAAACCCCTCATCCCCCCAATACCTACAATATATTGGTCCAATTTTTGATAATTTCAAACCCACAATATGAACTAACGTGATAGGATATTGTTCAAGTGAAGCCCCCGTGATAATTTCCTAGGTTCTAAACTAGGTAGTTCACCTCCACTTGCACCACTTGGTCAACACTCGCCCTGTTTATATCCAAGAAATCCACACTCTAATTCTAGATAATAATATCCCAAATTTATTTACTTCACATATTAGTAAGCTCATTGTGCTTCCTTTCTCAGGCTTATACTATATTTTATAGCTTCAAGGAGGAAAAGGTAAAAGCTAGTCTCATGGAAACTGCCTTTTTTCCCCCAACTAATGCTGCATCTTTTTCTCTCTCAAAAGAATGATTCCATTGACTTTACACCACTAATCATATGACATACCTTGTTTATCTATTTAATGACCTCCTTGATTGATTTGAAAAGTGTTTTATGCACATAGAGGGGATTTTTTACTTTCGTAAGCCTGCTAATTGTGAGGATTCAACTGTCCTTCTTATGATTTTGAATCTATGATGTAATTATATATTTTTACTGCCAATACATTAAAAAGGTTGGCTGATATAAACTTATTGAATTCAATTTAGTGTAATGCACCAATTTCAGTCTCCAATTTTGAGTGGAATCTATGCATGTTTCTAACAATTTTTTGTGAGTTCAATCATGCTAAGACTGGGCTTAATTTCCACATGGATATATTCCTTAGCTCGATAGTTCTCATTATTTTTTATATTTGTGATTATAGGTTCGATTCTCACTCTCTCAGGGAACACATTCAAAATACCAGGTGCAATTTCTAAAGCAACTAAAGCAATGGATCAATATCAAAATATTATCTTGAATCCATTTAACATTTTTGAATGGAAGGAACAAATGGAGATCTTGTTGAGGAGAAAGGGCCTCGGTAGGGTGACCATGGAAACTCAAGTTAAGCCTAATGTATTAGTTGAGAATATCAAGTGGCATAATAGGAGGAATGAGGCTTATGGTATCTTCTGTCTTAGTATTTCGAGAGACCTTCTTTTCCATCTAGATGGATTGACCACACCAAATGAAGTATCGGAGAAACTTCAATATTTGTTTCAAAAAATAGATGAAATTTGGGGACATCAATTAGAGAAATCTCTCACCTCACTGATTCCATGTAATTTTTAGACGTTACAAGATTATTTCTCTAAGTTCAAATCTCTTGTTATTCAATTGAAGTAGTGTGGACTTGAAAAGAAGGATGAGCAACTATTCTTGTCCATACTTTCGAAGTTAGGAATTAACTAATCGATGTTTGTTTCAACCTTCCATGCTACCAAATTGACTGTTCAAAGCCGGAAGATGCATTCACTTGCAGAATTGATGGAATCCTTGACCCAAAAGAAAAAAAATTTGGTAATGACGAGCATCATTAAACCTTCCAAATATCAATCTTTGGTTTCTGGAGATTCAAAGAAATATTCCAAAGGAAAGAATAAGGATAATCCAAAGGATCCTCCTAATCAAAAGAAAGACAATTCAAAGTCTCAATAGGAGTCTTCAAGCTTCAAGAAGAATCCCCAAAAGAATAAAGGGAAAGGTGAAATGAGAAAGTGTGCATATTGTAATAGGGGCATACTATAATAGTGGATTCCATACAGAGAGCTCCTGCATGAAGAAAAAAATTGATATGATATCTCAACTGCTTGAGAAACAAATATCTCTCTTCCTGAAGGTGCAAGGAAGAAGGAGGGAGGATCAAGTTCTAAAGACAAAGAGAGAGTTCATTCCTTAGTAGCAAGCACTGTAAGATCCTCTTCTTTCATGATTGATTTTGGAGCTTCAATACATATGGTTTCGACATGGGAGACCTTCACCTCTATTGATGTTTTGCATGGTTCTAAGATTGTTTTAGGAGATGATTATGAAACTAAAAGAAAAGGGAAGGGTAAAATAGATATTGACCATGGTTCCTTCAATAATTATTTGTATGTACCAGGTCTTGCTGCCAACCTATTATAAGTATTTCAGATGACCTACAGTAGGTATCGTAAGAATGTTTTCTTCACTCCCAATGATGTAGAAATTAATGATATTTCCAATGGGAGATTCATAGCGAAAGGTTTTTTTTATTATACCTCCAAAGTGTAGAAGTTCTCACACTTCATGCCCTTCTAAAACCCCTCAGCTCTCCTCACTCATTCCAATGAAGCTAACTAGTTATGACATGAAAGGTTTGGCCATCTATGCTAAAAGTATCTTATAGATTTGGGTGATAAAAATATGGTGATAGGGTTTCCAAAATTTAAGTTTTCTAAAGGAGTGTGTCAAGGATGCATCCTAGGAAAGCACCTAGAGCACAAGTATGACATAGTCAATCATGAGAGAACCTATGGACCCGTTGAGCTTGTTCATAGTTATATATCTGGTCCATCCATTCATATGTCAATGAGTCAATCCAAATATTTCATAAACTTTATTGATGAATTTTATAGATAATTATGGGTCTTCTTATTCAAGTACAAGTCTTAAGTCTTTGATATTTTCAAGTGTTTTAGAGCCATAGTAGAGAACCAATCTGGAAAAAAGATCAAATCAATCAGATCTGACAATGGTGGTGAATATGTCAAATCTGAATTCATACAATTTTGTGAATATGCAAGTATATAGATGAATCATTCGATTCCTTACACACCTTAGCAGATTGGTGTTGCTGAGAGGAAGAATAGATCTCTCAAAGAGACAACCACATGCATGACAGAGTATAAGACGTTTCCCTTCAAAGTGTTGGACCTTGATATGAAGTAATCAATTGTGAAACCTATATGCAGAATAGGGTGCCTCACAAATCCTTGGATTTAATCACTCCTTTCAAATCTTGGAGTGGACACAATCCTGATGTGTCCCACTTCAGGATTTTTGGATTTAAAGCTCAGGATAGAATTCCACCACAAAAGAGAAAGGATTTGCATCCCCAAAGTCAATAATTCATATTGTTTTGGTATTCATAGGATTCCTAAGGATACAAATTTATCAACTAGATCACTCAAAAATCCTTCATTGAAAGGAGTATTAAATTTGAAGAAGAGCCTATGCCAGCAACTGAAATTGGAGAATCCTCTTCACGACCACCTCTAATTGTAAGTAAGGACTTTAATGATATTTATTATTTTTATATGTCTCATAATAAAAATTTTATTAGATATCCAATATCACCTAGAATACCTAAGTGGGTAGCAAATACTATTCAAGCAGCTTGGAATCCTAGTGACCTTAGGAGAACTAGATCTTAGTTTGAAAGTGCCATTTCTATCAAAGATATAAACTTTACTGAGAAGTGTTATCCAATGATTGAATCTGATATAAAATCATATGAATAATCCTAATATTATACAATATGTAAAGCATCCATGAAATAATAATTTCATTCACTCAAAAAAATGAGACATGGGAGCTAGTCAATCTCCCACCTGGTCGAAAGCTAGTAAAATGAAAATGGGTATTCAAAAAAAATTTTGGTGTTAATGGATATACTATGAAGTAATTGGAAAATTTAGTGTCCAAGGGATTATCCCAAGTACAATTCATTCATTACAATGAGACCTTTTAACCAATGGAAAAGATTGCCTCCATAAGACTAGTCTTGGCAATTGCATCATCCAAGAAATGGGAGGTACATCACATGGATGTAAAAAGTTCCTTCATGGTGATATAAAAGAAAATATATACATGTAGTATCCATAAGGTCTTGTTACTAGTCCATATCTTGTGTGGATGTTGAAGAAATCCTTCTATGTGCTAAAACAAGCTCCCAAAGCTTGGTATGCTGAGATATATGCATTTCTTCTTTCTCAAAACTTCAAGAGATGAAAATCTAATCCTAATGTCTATTTGAATTTGATTCATGGTTCAATTTTAATTATTTTCTTGTATGTAGATGACCTTTCGATGACAGGAATTTCCATTAGAGAAATTGCCTCCTTGAAGGCTGCTTTAAACTAAGACTTCTCCATGATCGATTTGGGATTATTGAGTTAGTTTTTCGGGATTGAGATTTCCCAATAATCCTATGTAATCAAATTACATTAGTAAAAATATTATTTATATATGCTAAATAATTTCAACATGAAATATTTCAAGCCAACCAAGACTCATTTCCTCTTAGTATTTAATCTTGAAGATGTAGATTCAACTCCCTTGGTGAACAACACTCTGTACACGTAACTAGTTGGTTGTCTTCTCTATCTTACTCACACTCCACCTGATATTTATTATGAAGTGAGTGTGGAATATATAAATATGGATAATAAACATGAATTCCATTATAGGGAATCAAAGAGGATATTTCACTTTGTGAAAGGAACCAAGACACATGGGATTCACTATGTTGCAAAATATTATCTAGATTTAGTTGGTTTTACCGATTCTGATTGGGCTGGAGATAACACTGATAGAAAATAAAGTTACATATATGTTTTTATTCTTGCATATGGATGAATATTTTGTTCAAGTAAAAAATAAATTTCCATTTCCCTTTCTTCAACAGACGAAAAATATAGGGGAGTTGTGAATGGAGCTACTCAATGTTTATTGTTGCAAGGAATACTTGGAGAGTTTGGGATTGAGTCTAGCACTTCCATAGTCATTTTTTGTGGCAACTAGAGTGCTATTTAAATCTCAATCAAACATTTTAATAGGTAGTGAACCAAACAAAGAGAGATCCATATGCACTACATCAGAGGACTTGTGCATGATGATATCATTGCTTTGTACTATTGCGCATCATCTGAGAAAGTTGTAGAAATATTCACCAAGGAATTCTATGAGAATACTTTCAAAAATATAAAATCAATGAAGACAGATTGAAGACAATATTTCACAAAATTTGGTTCATGTCCCTGTTTTGAGGGAAGGTTTTTCCCATGAGGTTTTCCTTCTTTCTTTGTTTGTGTAGACAAGTAGTATGTAAAGGGTGAATAAGATTTATTTATAGGTCCTATATATATTATATATTTATGATATTTCACATAATTCATGATTAAAGGGGGTTTTTATAATACTCAAAAACCCATCTCCATACTTGGGATATATTTTATTAATCTTCATGATTAATTTCTTAGGTTCTAGACAAGGTAGTTGGCCTCCACTTGCACCACTTGGTCAACACTTGCCATGTTTACATCCAGGAATTCCCCACACTGATTCTGGATAAGATTCTAACAACTTTATTGAATTCCTAGATTAGTAATTCTACTTTCCTACTTTTCTTATACTTAGACTGTTTTTTATAGCTTTAAGGAAAAAAACGTAAATCTAGTCTCATGTCAACTGCCTTTTTTTTATCCCAACACATCCTCAATATTTTTCTCTCTCAAAATAATTATTCCATTGAATTTACACCACTCATTAGCTTCCATACCTTATTTAGCTAATTTTTGACCTCCTTGACGGATTTTGAAAGTGTTTTATGCACCTAGGGGGGATTGTTTTACTTTAGTAAGCCTGCTTATTTGTGAGGATTCAACTTTCCTTCTTAGGATTTCAAATATCCGATGTAATTATATATTTTTAAAACCACTACATTACAAATTTTGTTTGGTGTACACTTATTCAATGCAAGTTAGTGTTATGCACCAATTTCAATCTCCAATTTTGAGTGCTATCTATGCAAGTTTCCAGAAATATTTTGTGAGTTCAGAATATTATACTAAGGAGATTTCAATTAGGAAAATAATAGATATATGAAAGCATGTTGCAATACAATAATTTGGTAGACTAGAGGGAAAATAAGATAAATGAACTCTAATGGAAAAATTCTTCATTAAAATTACATTGTGCAACATTGTATGCTGACTCTAAATCCCATACATCATCACCCAAAATGAAAAATAAAAATCAGACTGCAGTAGAGGCAAAGTAGATTGTAAAAAAACCTAAAAATCAAGTGGTATCCAAGGAGATAATTGATGTAATGGTAGAATAAACCCAGGATCAATATCGAAATGATATATATGGAAAGTTAATATAATTAGAGGATGAGGTGAGCCAAAAAGATGAAAGAATTGTGGAATTAGAAAATGAGGCCAATGAAAAAGAGGATAAAATTAAGGACTTGGAAACTGAAACAAAATGAGTTCAAAAGTCAAGCCACGGAAATGGATCTAGATGTTTAGAGAGAGGAGATTCTAAGAAGATCTATGAATAAAATATGGGATAAAATAGCCAAAGAAATTTTGAATTAGTGGGATTACTGTGATGTAGTCCAATATGAGTTGAAAACAACTATAGTAGCTTAGCAAGACATAAATTATGTATCATGTTGCATAGATAGTGGAATATTTGCATAGTAGGACAAAGGGGAAATTGGACGGTCTACAGATTGCCAACAAAACAAAACTAATCAAAATAGAAAATTAGATGATCATGAAAGAAACTCTGATGAGAAAAACTAAGACTTGAGTCAAGGATCTTAGTGAAGAAGTGGTTGCTTTTAAGAATATTCCGATGATGCTATCTAGTTAGAATTTCCACACCCATGGGATGGAAAGGGGAATATGCATATGAAGGAATAATATGAAGATAATTTAACCCAGAAGAAAAATGAATTATAAATGTTTGATAAGGGAGTAATCTATGGGGATGCAACATTTCATAGATTAAAAAATAATTTTGAAATTTGGGCAACCCTCAAGAGTTTATTAAAGAATTTAAATCCCATATCATATGAGAAAACTATAAATGTTCAAATTTTTTTAGAATAATTACATGAACATCATATATCCATGGGAAAGTGTTATAGCTGATTTTACCACACCTAGTGAATCACACTTATATGGCCTTCCCCTATCCCTCTGCGGACTCTTTGGACCCCATGGACCTTTTTTATACCTTTGATGTTTCCAATATCATCCCTAAAAACATGCTTAAATTGTTATACGTGAATTTAAAACCCTTTCTCACGTATATACGCTGGTTTGACCCCTAAAACCGCATACATCGGGATGTGTGCAAAAGGCAAAATTCTTTTGGAGTTTTCCTTAACATGGATCTGACTCACTTGTCTCCTAGCCTTCCATATGCCTTAAGATCGCTTGGATTCGACCCTTCATTGCCCCATTGAAGAGCTATATAAGGAAACCTTTGGATACATTGAAGAACATGTGAGAATTGAGAACAAAGAAACTATAGTCCATTGTTGTCAGAACTTATGCTTGAGTCTCCATCCCTTTGTCCCTTGGAGCACTTTGGTGTTCTTCCCAAGATTTCCTTTTGCTTGTGAGAATGCTATCGAGAGATGGAGGATTGAGGTGGTGGAGGCCCAAGTGAGGGATTCATTTTCTCTGATTCATAGACGTGCCAACAGATGTTGTATTCATTGTAATCTCTGATTTTATATTAATAGAAATATCTTTTCCTGTCCAATAATGTATGTTTGAATGAATATTTTATCCATGGATGATTTCAAATGCTTATACCTTGTTGATTATATATGCTAGAGTAGATATAACACCAATATATATAGCATGCTTTCCTTGTTTACTGATTGTTGAGGAAGTAATTTATCAATTCAAGATGGAGTTGGAAAGCTTATTGGGGATCTGCTTCAACCATCCAGAATAAGGTACAAGTTTTGATCCTTTAGTGTTAGATATTTGATTTCTCTTGCATATTGGAAAGGATTGATTTCTGGATTCAAGCTATCTGTTGTGGTACCCCAAGCCATTTGAATTTCTTTCCGTAATAGAATTGGTGACTCCGCTGGGGAGTTCCTAGTAGTTGTCCTTTGTGTTAAAATAATCAACCCATAGTTTACCCATTTAGACATTAATTTAATTATTTCTGTCTTATTAGCCTAGTTCATGTGTCCCACCTTGTGCAAGTTGTCATTTGCCTATCTATAATGGTCAAACTTTCCTTATTTGACTCATGTAGCACATGGGAAATCCCAAGGAATCAAATATGCTTTATTCCTGGCCTCCTAGGTGCCCTGCTACTTTTTCTGCTTTATTCCCTGCTTTTTCAGTGTTTTAAGGCAAAAGGAAAAGCTAGACTAGGTGAGGTTGACTAGTTTTTTGTCCTACACATACTCCTCTCTTTTCTCCATGAAAAAGCATGTATGAGATGCCATTCCACCACTCTTTAGATTTCCTAAGCATATTTTCCAATTCGTGAGCTCCATGACAAATTTGGGATCAGCTTTTTACACCTATGGGGGATTTGCTTATTTTTAGTAAGCCTGCTTTATGCTAGATTCAAATTGCTCCTCATGCATTCGAATCCCTGATGTATGTTATTTATTTAGAAACCTATTTTTTTATAGGGTTGGCTATTGTACACTGATTTAATATAGTTTAGTGTTCAGCTCCAATTTTCAGTCTCTTTATGAGTGATTTTGCATGATCAATTGTTAATTGTTGTGAGTAAAATTAATCTATCACCTGGTTCAATTTCCACATGGTATCAGAGCCATTGTATATTGTTTCTCTCCTTCAAAAATTGTTTTGCAAGTTCGACATCAGTGACTGGGAGCCTTCTACTGACAGTCGGGACAGATTTTCTAAGCTATGGATCAATCACAGAAAACCATCTTGACTCCCTTCAATTTATTTGAATGGAAAGCAGAGATGAAGATACTGTTGAGAGAAAAAGGCCTCTATAGGGTGACTATGGAAATAGAAGCAGAGCCCAATGCAGCTACAGAGAAGATAAAATGACACAATAGGAGGGATGAGGCTTATGGCCTCCCGTGTCTGAGTATTTCCAGAGACCTCCTTTTCCATCTTGATGGATTGACATCACCGAATGAAGTATGGGAGAATATTTCTGATATTTTTTGAAAGACAGATGATATGAGGGGACATCAAATTGAAAATGAGTTGATTTCTCTAATTCCAACTAGCTTTGAATCCCTGCAGCTATATTTCTCCAAGTTCAAAGCACTAGTTTTGCAGCTGAAACAGTGTGGTATCGAAAAGAAATATGATCAGCTCATACTAGCCATCCTCTCGAAGCTATGCCCTGACTATTCAGTGTTTGTTTCAACCTTCTATGCCACAAAACTGACAGTTCGAACCTGGAAGATGCCTAGCCTTGCAGATTTCATGGAATCTCTCACACAAGAACAAGACAAGCTGGTGATGATGGGCACCATCAAACCATCCAAAGATCAAGCTTTGATTGCTGGAGATTCGAAGGTGGATTCAAAAGGAAAAAAGAAAGCTAAAAAGCCACCTGAGCAAAAGAGAGACAAGAAACAGTCTTCGGAGGATCTACAAGGTCCCAAGAAGAACTAGTAGAAGAAGAAGAACAAAGGTGAAATGAACAAGTGCGCATACTGCAATAAGGGCAATCACTCTGAAATATCTTGTATGAAAAATCATATAGACATGCTGACCCAACTCCTGGAGAAGAATAGCATCTCCCTTCCAAAAAGCTCAAAGAAGAGAGAAGGAGGATCAAGTTTAGATGACAAAGAGAGAGAGTTCATGCTCTAGTTGTTGGCACATCAAGCTCACCCAGTTTTATCATTGATTCTGGAGCTTCAAGACACATGGTTTCGACTAAGGAGGCCTTCTCCTCATTGGACATGTCTAAAGGACCATCTATTGTACTGGGAGATGACTCTCTCACTGAAAGTAAAGGCAAAGGAAGAATAGATATTGATCATGGTCAGTTCAGCAATGTGCTATATGTGCCTGGTCTCACCTCCAACCTCCTGTCAGTGTACCATATGACCCACACTGGGTCTCCTAAGAAAGTCATATTCTCACCCAATGAAGTTGAGATCACAGAAATCTCAACTGGTAGAGTCATTGCAAAAGGAGTTGCAAATCATGCTCAAAAGGTATACATGTTCTCACACTTCCTACCTTACTCAAACCCCTCTGCTCTTCTCATTCATGCTAATGAAGCTAGAAAGCTATGGAATGAAATATTTTGCCACCTAAACTACAAATATATTTCTAATCTTAGTGAAAAAGAGATGGTGATAGGGTTTTCCAAGATAAAATTTTCTAAAGGAGTCTGCCAAGGTTGTATCCTAGGAAAACACCCAGAGCACAAATTTGAGAGAGCTAGTCATGAGAGAACCTCTGCACCCCTCGAGCTGATCCACAGTGATGTTGCTGGCCAATTCCCTCATATGTCCATGAGTCAGGACAAATATGCATTGAATTTCATTGATGACTTTTCCAGGTATTGCTGGGTTCACTTCCTGAAACACAAGTCTGAAGTTTTTGGCCTATTCAAAGTCTTTAAGGCTTTGGTTGAAAACCAGTCTGGAAGAAAAATCAAGGCCCTCAGATCTGAAAATGGCGGTGAGTATGTCAAGTCTAAGTTTATTAATTATTGTGCAGATGTAGGTATTCAGATGCAGCATTCTATCTCTTACACACCCCAGCAAAATGGTGTTGCTGAGAGGAAGAACAGATCATTGAAGGAGATGGCAACATGCATGATGGAGGCCAAAAATTTGCCACCAAAGTACTGGGCCGAAGCTATCAACTGTGCAGCCTATATTCAGAATAGGGTGCCTCACAATTATCTTGATGGCATGACTCCCTTCGAAGCATGGAGGCACCCATTTCAGGATTTTTGGCTCAAAGGCTTGGGCTAGAATCCCGACAGAGAAGAGGAAGGATTTGCAGCCCCAAATCCAAGAGTGTATTTTTGTTGGATACTCTGAAGATTCAAAAGGATACAAGTTGATAAATTTTAGCACAAACAAAGCCTTCATCGAAAGGTTTGTTCAGTTTGAAGAAGAACCCCTTGCAGCAGTGGAAGTTGGTGAAGCCTCTTCACCACCTGAACCTCAAGAAGTAAGTAAAGAGTTTGTTGAACATGCTGATTCTGATTTTTCTGATGGATATGAGTTTATTTCAGACCCTAACATCCCCACAAGGCCAAAATGGGCATCCAAGACACTACATCCAGCAGGTGAGCTAGTTGGGGATCCCAATGACCCAAGGAGGACTAGATCTCAATTTGAGAGTGGTCTGTGCATGAAGGATCCTATGTTTGCTGAAAAATGCTATTTGATGGTGGAGTCTGATCCTAAAACATATGAAGAAGCAGCAGGAGATCTAAGATGGCAAACAGCGATGAAGGAGGAGTTCAGCTCACTCCAGAAGAGCAACACATGGGAGCTAGTGGATCTTCCCCCAGGGAGAAAACTAGTACAGTGTAAGTGGGTCTATAAGACCAAATTTGCTGCTGATGGTTCACCACTGAAGTAAAAGGCCATATTGGTAGCCAAGGGCTACTCATAGGTTCATGGCATAGATTACAATGAGACCTTTGCCCCAGTGGCAAAGATGGATTCCATCAGGATAGCTCTAGCCATTGCAACCTCAAAGCAATGGGAGGTACATCACATGGATGTAAAATGTGCCTTCCTGAATGGAGATCTCACTGAAGAGATATATATGCAGCAGCCTCAAGGTTTTGCTACTAACCCTTCTCTTGTGTGCAGGTTGAGAAAGTCATTGTATGGGCTAAAGCAAGCCCCCAGGGCTTGGTATGCCAAGATCGATAGCTTCTTGCTATCACTGAATTTTGTTCGGTGAAAATAAGATCCAAATGTCCATTTGAAGTTATTTAATGGTTCATTAATGATCATTGTGTTATATGTTGATGACCTCCTCATTACAGGAAGCTCACAGGCTGAGATTGCTTCCTTAAAAGGAGCTATGAACCAAGACTTCTCCATGACAGATTTGGGGCTCTTAAGTCAAATTTTGGGGCTTGAGATTGCTCAAACCAAAGATGGAATCAAGGTGAACTAGTCCAAATATGCCTTGGAATTTCTGAACAAATTCAGAATGAAGGATTGAAAAGCAAGCAAAACTCCTTTCCTTTTAGGAGTGAAGCTGGAAGAAGCTGATTCTTCACCTATGGTAAGCAATACACTGTATAGGCAATTGATTGGATGTTTGTTGTATCTGACACATACTAGACCTGATATTTGTTATGCAGTAAGTGTGGCTTCTATATTCATGGATCAGCCTCAAGAGATCCATTGGAAAGCAGCCAAAATGATCCTTAACTTTGTTCAGGGAACAAGGACACATGGGATCTTCTATAAAGCAAAATCTGATCTTGATTTGATTGGATTTACTGACAGTGATTGGGTAGGTGATAGCACAGACATAAAGTCCACTTCAAGATATGTGTTCATGCTTGCAGAAGGGCCAATTAGCTGGTCAAGCAAGAAACAGAGTGCCATTGCACTCTCATCTACAGAAGCAGAGTGCAGAGGAGTTGTTAATGCAGCAACTCAATGTTTATGGTTGCAGGGTTTACTTGGAGAGTGTGGCTTCGAACCAGAGTACTCAACTGTCATCTAATATGATAACTAGAGTACCATTTGAATCTGCAAAGATCCAGTTCAGAAGCAGAGAACCAGACACATTGAGATGCATATGCACTACATCAGAGAACTTGTGCATGATGGCACCATTCACCTACTCTTCTGCTCATCTTCAGAACAAGTAGCTGATATCTTTACCAAAGCATTTTGTGAGAAGACCTTCAGAAATCT
>LPNX010465012.1:307448-322412 GCA_001517045.1 Pseudotsuga menziesii | reverse complement strand
TGAGTGAAGACAAGATTCTACAATTTTGTTTTACAATCCATGTTTAAGGGAGGATTTTCCCAAGTTGGTTTTGCCTCTTTCCTTGTTTAAATGGACATGCATTATGTAAAGGGTGACTAAGCCTTGTTGCTAGTCCCTATAATTTTCTGATATATTACTCATAAGTCAGGATTAAGGGGGGGTGTTAGAATAATCAACCCATAGTTTACCCATTTAGACATTAATTTAATTATTTCTGTCTTATTAGCCTAGTTCATGTGTCCCACCTGGTGCAAGTTGTCATTTGCCTATCTATAATGGTAAAAATTGCCTTATTTGACTCATGTAGCACATGGGAAAGCCCAAGGAATCAAATATGCTTTATTCCTGGCCTCCTAGGCGCCCTTCTTCTTTTTCTGCTTTATTCCCTGCTTTTTCAGTGTTTTAAGGCAAAAGGAAAAGCTAGACTAGGTGAGGTTGACTAGTTTTTTGTCCTACACATACTCCTCTCTTTTCTCCATGCAAAAGCATGTATGAGCTGCCATTCCACCACTCTTTAGCTTTCCTAAGCATATTTTCCAATTCGTGAGCTCCATGACAGATTTGGGATCAACTTTTTACACCTATGGGGGATTTGCTTATTTTTAGTAAGCCTGCGTTATGCTAGATTCGAATTGCTCCTCATGCATTAGAATACCTGATGTATGTTATTTATTCAGCAACCTATGTTATTACAGGATTGGCTATTGTACACTGATTTAATACAGTTTAGTGTTCAGCTCCAATTTTCAGTCTCTTTGTGAGTGATTTTGCATGATCAATTGTTAATTGTTGTGAGTAAAATTAATCTATCACCTGGTTCAATTTCCACACTTTGGGGGTTTTTATCAGCATTCAATGACTTTGAATTGCTCTTATTTCTCTGTTTTTGTGTCAGGTCTAGGGGCATGTATACCTGGTAGTGTCTGATTGGTGTGAAGTTTTTCTTAGCTTGTCTGTTTGCCTTTGTTTTTATGCACTTTTCTTCCTGTACACAAGTTTTTAACTCACAGTCGTGTATATACATGGTTTTCATTGATATATCCATGTACATACGTGGGTTTACTGCGAACAGTCATGTATGCCCTTAGTTTTTCCTTCTAGAGGAAGATTGATTATTGCTGGGTGAATTTTGATAATTGTTGAGTCTACTTTGACATTGCTAGAGTTTGTATACACCTATATTTCTGACCAGAGACATTTTTTTTAGGGTAAATTTCTTTTTTAAGAATGTTCTTTTCATTGCATTTTTGATTTTTTGTTTTGGGATTAGTGCATTAGATTTATTTTACCTTAGTACTTTGTGTGAGTGTTGTTTGAGTGTGCTTGCCAAGTTTGGGGGTAGTAGAATCATTCTTTTGCTTTAGTATCTCATTTTTTGTTTCAAAAAATCCAAAAATATTTGCTTATTTGCATCATTATGCATTTTATTTTTGCATTTTGTATGGTACTTGCACTGGGTTTTGCTTTGAAGTATTAGTTAGGAATTCATATAGGAACGATTGCACTTATCATTTGAAGAAAAAATTTGCATTTCATGTAGTAGCATACCTTGTTTTCATTGAACACAATGCATTTGCATTGATTGTTAGGTGTGCATTTTGCTTCATGTTGCGTCATAACACCATTAGTTGCACGGCCATCTACCTCTTTTGAGTAATAAAGCCAAATAATATCAACGCTTAATTAAAATGGATTACACCTTTTTATTTTATAGGGTTCACCAACAAGATTAGGTTTTAGGGTCTTGGAATAGTTCATTGTCAGTAAATTCTCCAAGACCACTAAACAACAACATGTATGTGTCTATCCAAGTGAGAGTGTGAAATTCCTTGGTATAATTGGTGTTTCTCAGGATCCTCCACTCAAAAGGGAGTTAAGCATGAGGCAGTGTGAGCGGTTATTGATTGGGATGACCCCTAGTCATAACTAAGTAGGACCGAAGACATTTCTAAGATTGTATTCGTATCTTGGGGCTCTTTCGATAGTTTCGAGCTTTGCTACCCTACCCATATGGTCAATCCCACCTGTGACTGTCTTCCTGAGCATTGATTATATTGAGGTGACCTTAGTTTCCTTACCTAGGATATTGAGGGGGTACTTTGCAGGGGTTATTCTGCAAGTGTCCCAGCCAGGTTGGGGTCAGAAAGCACAATCACTTTATGCATTGAAGCTGAGGGCCACAATAATTGGTTATGTACCTCCGCTTGTTGTGTATGGGAGTCTCAATTTTCTCCTAGGAGAGAAATACCTGCTTCATTCAGGTGCTTACTTATCCTACCCTTGATTGCTTGTGTTTGGATTTAGGTTTTATTGGTGTATGCTTTGTGCACGTTAGCTTACTTAGGGTTTGCATAATTAAAGAGTCTTTTATATTTTTGAGTCAATGTGGATTCAGGTGCGGCTCCTCACTGTTCTCATCGTTTAGCAGGACTTCTACCTTCTACCTCTCCTCCTCCTTTGGGAGAGAGAAACAAACAGTCTAGGTGGACTACTTTGCACATTGATTCACGCATGATGGGACATCATGAATATGGTATTCCTGAGCTTTCTTCTCCACTTCGAATGGATGACACAGAGTTTTCTCCTACCTATGATCCTTCACCTGATATGCCTGTAATTTCTGAGTTAGGTCCTGTAATTTCCAAGATAGGTACTTTTCATGATAAACCTACTTACTCTAGCTATGATCCCCCATTCATGCATCACTGGTATGGAATTCCAGACGACGAGACTCATTATGAACCCACGAGCACTAGTTATGGTAGTTATGGTATGTCTAGTATTCCCACACATGATTTGGAATTTCATGTTGAATCAGAGTTTGAGACTAACACTATGCCTGGGGGCACTCCTATTCCTTACCATGTGGAGAGGTTTGGGACCACGAGTCATATTGCACCTTCCATCTTGGCGGTGGAAGCTACATCACATATTCCTCCTAGAACTAGGGTTAGTGATCCTATTAGGATACCAGATCCAAGATGAGTGACTATAGGGAACACCACGTACATAATTTCACAGGTCCCTTCACCCTCGGTTCCTTGTTCTTCGAATGTCATTCCTCCACCTCGTTTTCGTGGTCCTTTGGGCCGAAATGTCGCTACTAGTCATGTCCGTACTGCTACTACTCGCACAGTTGTGTCTCAAATTAAAGTACCTCCTGTTGTTTTGGGGGGTTGTATCCCTATTTCTAGAGGTCATATCATTACTTCTAGAGCCTACATTCCTACTTACAGAGTGTCTCATGGGACATCTCATGGGATGTCTTATGGACCTTATTATGGGACACAGTATGGACATGGTTATTCACCTTATGAGTACGGGTATCAACAATCCACTTACTCTCCTAATTATGGCCCTTTGTAGCCCCACATAGTCAAGGTACACCACATTATGGTGCTTCCATGCCACCCTACACGGGTCAAACAAGAGGAGGGAACTATGGCCAAGGCCATGGTGGTTACGATAATCAGACCTATGTGAACCAAAACTATCAGGGAGCGATGCATCGACCTGCTCATCCTAGGCTCCCTTTCCTCGCAACGCTAAATCTTCCTGACTTGTTGATACTGATGAACAATCATGTATCTCATGACCCGGCTTGGCCGACTATCCCTACTAAGATTCCCTCAAACATACCCAAATTATAGGGAAAACCTGGAGAGGATCCGAGTGAACATGTTACTACATTTCACCTATGGTGCTCTTCCAATTCCTTACATGAAGATTTGATCCGTTTAAGGCTGTTTCAATGCACCCTTATAGGGGCTTCCACGAAATGGTATATAGAGTTACGTATGGGGGCATTCACTTTGTTCGATGACCTAGCGATGACTTTTCTCAACCACTACCAGCTACTAGTGTGTTACGATGTTGGTATGGAACTCTTGTCAACATTTAAGCAGGATAAAGCCATGCATATCTTGGACCATATCCAAGAGTGGCATAGACGGAAGAGGTTGATTAAAGCCTTCACACCGCCAGAGTTTCTCCTCGAATGGTTCCTTAAGTAATTATTGCCTTATATAGTGAAGGATGTTTCTACATCCGAAGTTCAAAATGAGGAACAATCCATTTTTAGGGTGCAGGAATTGGACTTGATTTATGCTCAATCTGGTTTGTTATATGAGATCATTCCCAACGCTCCATGTTCTAGTTTCGACCCCAAAGTTAAACCTGGACCACATTCTGATGGAATTGTTTGTTGTGCAAGTGCTAAGCTTGCATATTTGGTTGTGCAATAGGTCAGTCAATTATCGATCAACCAATCTGCTTCAGAACAAGCCATGGCTTCATCTCAACCCACCCAAATGGCAAGTGTGCTTTCAGTGCAATTGTCAGACCAGAAGGGTAACCAGCAACCCGAAAGGAATAGAAAGAAGGGTAAGAACAATTGTAAGGGTGGGAATAGGAATGAAAATGATAATACTAATGATAATAACTCCCAAAGTGCTGGGGGGGATAAGCAATCTAAACATAAGGTTAAATTTTCTTGCAAGTTATGTAAGGAGGATCACCTCACTTACTTGTGCCCTCATATCAATGAAGCCTCGAGATTCTTAGGACAGGGCCTAACTGTGCTAACCAACCATTTACCTCACAATAAAAACATGAAATCGAGGACCCATGATCAGTCTCGTGGTGATCAAGATTCATTGGAGGCTAGTGGTCATGGTTGCATCAACATGGTGCGTGCTACGAAGGTTGTGACCCATGCGAAGGACTATGGTTCGTCACAACCCGACCCAGGAAAGGAACTTGATCCACCAGGGACTCCTTTGCATATTGAAAAACCTATGGATAAACTTGAAGCTTAATTTCACATTCCTAAGGGAGTCCTCAAGCATTCAAAGCACAATCCTAATGCCCGAGCTGCCCAAAATTATTCTTTTGTCAAGGATTTGGGCCACACTCCTTGTGTGATGTCTGCACTAGAAGTACTTCGGAGTTGTCCTTCACAAAGGAAGGATTTGCTTTCTTCCCTTGGTGTGAATGATGATAATTCTTGGTGTGAATGATGATAATTCTTCCTCTGTGATTAAATTTGAAACCGTGGGACTACAACCTCGCTTGCCTTATTATGTGTCTCTTTTGATTCATGTACAATGTCTTAACATGACCATCAAGTGCACTGTGATTGACGAAGGCGATGTTGCTTCTGTGATGTCTTTATCATGTTGGAAGGGTTTAGGTTCCCTTGAGTTGTCTAAATATGGTACCATGTTGACTTCTTTTGATGGGAGATCATTTAGGCCACATGGGATCCTTCCTTCCCTTAAGGTCCATTTGGGAGGGAAGACCATCGCGATAGAGGTTGAGGTGGTTGATGTGCCCCTTGACTATAATCTCTTGCTGGGTAGGAATTGTATGTACAGTATGCAAGCCATAGCTTCTTCTCTATTTCACATTGTATGCTATCCATTTAATGGGAAGATAGTTATGATTGATCAAATGTCATTCAAGAATCTGTCAATTACCGCATCTTCAGGAGCTTCCACCCTGATTGTAGAGCACTCTCAGCCGGCAACTGGGAGTGTGGGTGTGGGCATGTATCCATCCCTTATCAGAAGCTTTTGTTGTCTTGCATTTGTCCTTATGATAGGGTCTAGTTCCAGTGAGGATTCAACATCTATGAGATCGGTGTATTTTTGCACGAACCATATGGAATATCCTTGTATTTTTCCTACACTGAATACTTCGAGTGAGCCCATCATGATGGATGTGCCGTTACCTGCAACTATGGTAGATTATCAAGCTAATCTTGGGTGTGTTGTAGAGCCTAGTCCTTCCTCTTCATGGATGGAGGAGCAGGACCTATATGTGTTTCCTGCATGGGCAGTTCAATCTTCTCACATGCCTGATTGCCTTAATAGTGTTTTTCCTTCAGATGAAGTGATTATTGAAGCCATGTCAGGGGTTGAGCCACCTTGGGAAGAATTGCATCATAGATCTTATTTTGTTCTCGAGCTTGACCACTTGGAGTGTGAGGACTTTAGGGAGGTTCTTAGTGAGATAATTGGTAGTCCCATGGTTCCATTAAGCTCTCCAGGTCTGATGGATGATAGGTACAAGGAAAATATATCTCCTACCATTCCTATCAATATCTCTCGTGATCCTGTAAAGATTGAGAATGTATATATTGGGGAAAAATGTTCCCATGATGAGATTCAAGAGTACATCGATCTGTTTAAAGAATTCTGTGATATCTTTGCTTGGTCTTACGATGAAATGCCAGGTATCGACCCTCGCATTATTGAACATGAAATTAAAACTTATCCCAATGCTAAGCCTATTTGACAACGCTTGCATGCAGTGAATCCTAGGAAAGCACCCACAATTAAGGCAGAGATAGAAAAACTATTGAAAGTTGGTTTTATCTATCTTGTTCCCTTGATGGAGTGGGTTTCAAATCCTGTTCCTGTGGATAATAAGTAGGGAGTGATCCATATATGCACTGATTTCCATGACTTAAATCATGCATGTCCTAAAGACAATTTCCCCACACCATTTATTGATCAAATTTTGGATGAGATTGCGGGTAGCGAGGTTTTTTCCTTTATGGACAGCGTTTTTGGATACAATCAGATACAAATTAAACCTGAGGAACAACATAAGACTGCCTTTATTTGTCCTTAGGGGACCTTTGCATATCGGAAGATGTATTTTGGCCTTAAGAATGCCAGAGCCACTTTTCAGCGGGCTATGACCATAATCTTCCATGATCTCAAATCAATTATTGAGGTATTTTTGGATGACCTTGCTGCTCATTCTCGTATGAGAATGCCGCATTCCTATCATTTGAGATTAGTGTTTGAAAGGTGCCACCATTATTTGGTCAGGTTAATTCCTCACAAGTGCATCTTTTATGTGAAGTCTGGTCACTTATTAGGGTTCATTGTCTCCAAGGAGGGTATAAGAGTTGACCCTTTGAAGGTAGAGGCAATACTTCAGTTGTCTCCCCCGAAAAAACATTAGAAATCTTCAATGTTTGCAAGGCATGGAAAACTTCTTACGGAGATTCATTGTCAACTTTGCCAATTTGACTAGAGGCTTTATGTGTCTTTTGAAAAAGGACACCACCTTTTGTTGGGATGAGCGAGCCCAGGAGTCCTTTGATGCGCTTAAACGAGCCTTAGCATCGGCCCCGGTGATTAGTCCACCCGACTATAGCCATGACTTTCTACTTTATGTGGCTGCGTCCATGGAGATGATTGGTATGGTTTTTTTTTAGGAGGATGAGGAGCTCCAAGAACATGTCATATACTACCTAAGTCAGAGCCTTATTGACGCAGGGGTCTGTTATTCCCATGTTGAGAATATTGCCTTAGATACTGTACATGTGATTCAACGGTTGAGACATTATATTATCCTTCGCCAAACCTTGGTTGTAGCCCATGTCAATCCATTTCAATTCATATTCACTCGAAGGATGATTGGGGGAAAGTATAATAAATGGATTGTCATCTTGCAAGAATTCGATCTCGAGTTTATTTCGGCAAAATCGAAGAAATCATTAATTTTTTGCAGAGCTTATATCGGATTTCCCAAGCGAGGAGGAGGAGATGGTTTGTGAAGATACATTTGTCGATGAGCACATATTCTTAATCTCAAATTTGGATCCATGGTATGGATACTTTATCATATATTTACAAACATTGAAGGTCCCTACTCACCTCTCATGGGATGAACGATGACGATTACGTCACGTATCCAAGAATTACCTCATAGTGGATAACACCTTGTACCACCATGGTGTAGATTCCATTTTACGTTGTTGCTTAACTCATGAGGAGGCTGAGCTTGTGCTGAATGATTTCCACGGAGCGGCATGTGGTGGTCATTTATCTTGGCTTTCTATAGCCCAAAAAATATTAAGAGTAGGTTATTTTTGGTCATCGATCTTTAAAGATTATGTAGATGCGATCAAGAATTTTCACCCTTGCCAGGTGTTTACATGAAATATGCACTCGTGACCTGCCTCGTTACATCCCATCATCACCACCGGTCCCTTCACTAAGTGGGGGCTTGATTTCATGGATTGCAACCCAGCTTCAGGTGGGGGACATCATCATATCATAGTGGCTGTTGACTACTTCACGAAATGGGTTGAGGATATGCCTATAGTTAAATCCGACACTGAGACATCTGCACACTTCGTATTCAACCAGATTATTACTTGGTTCGGTATTCTGAAGGAGCTTATCACTGACCATGTCACGCACTTTCAGAATCGTATGATGGAAGAATTGGCCTCAAAGTTAGGGTACAAGAAAGAGCATTCCTCCTCGTACTACCCTCAAGAAAATGAACAGGTTGAAGCAGTGAACAAATCACTCAAATCCATTCTCCAATGAACCATTGTACAAAGCAAGAAAAATTGGCACATTATGTTATATCCTGCTTTGTGGGCTTATAGAACCGCTATTAAGACTGTCACGGGTTTTTCTCCATATCATCTTGTACATGGAGTGGAGTTGGTATTGCCGATTCAGTGCAATATTCCTTCTTTGAATCTAGCCATAGAGCTCTTACTAGACACTTCCCCATTGGAGGAGTGTTTGGTCCACTTAGAGCAACTTGATGAGCAGCACTGAGATGCCTTGGTGGCTCTAGAAGTGAATAAGCGTCGTGTTAAGGTCCAGTATGATAAGTCTCTCCATCCAAGGAGGTTTAGTGAGGGAGATTTGGTCCTTTTATGGGATCAACCGAAAGAACCCTTGGGGGAAGGAAAGTTTAACCCCATGTGGCATGGTCCTTACATCGCTAAACGTGTATTAGAGAAGGGCGCTTATGAGTTAGTGGATTATGAGGGAACGACCTTGGTGGAGCCTAGAAATGGGCTCTATCTTAAAAAGTAATATCCATGATTTTCAGCCAAGGCTGACTATTGTATATTATTGTATAGTTTTGCATAGGTAGGTCTTTTCTTATGGTGATCGGGTTTGTGATTAGTTTTTGTTTCTTTTGGCAGATGTCAATGGAATCTTCCACCTTCATAGGATTCATGGATGGTGCGAGTGATCACACTCAACACTCAGCCTCTGCTGCTTCGGTGATTTATATTCCTACGGGCCAGGTATTGTCTTCAGGAGGAATATGTTTATGACCCTCTTCGAACAATGTTGCTGAATATAGTGTCGCTATCGACCTTCTACAAGATGCCATTTCACATGCTGTTCTCTCTCATGAGGTATGTCTTGATTCGGAGTTAGTAGTGTCACAACTTAATGGTTTGTACCATGTCAGGGATCCGACATTATTAATAATATTCTTATGTGTGATATTATTAGAACAACAATTTGACAATATAACATACATACATGTTCCAAGAATTAATAATCAAGTTGCTGACTCATATGCTAACTATGTGTTAGATTGGCATTTGTTTTATAGACAATAAGCTCATCACAAATATAAACTTTTACACATGTAAATAAATAAATCGATCATCGTAAATTTTTTTATAAACATCCAAAATGTGGTAATACATAGTTTCATAATACAAAAATGGGGCTCTCGAGCCACCAAAATATAAATACACTGTAGTACAAAATGTATCACTCCCAGGTATCTAAGCCTGTGGAGGAGGAGGGGGCTTGTGATCGTGGAATGTCACCATGGCTCTAGCTAACCGTCAAAATAGCCGCACCCATGCTCATGGTACACCCACCACCTGGCACTGCATGGCCTTAGGAAAGTCCTTGACTTGCGCCATGGGTACTCTATGTGTCAGCCTCATGAAGTTGGTATGAATGCTTTGGAGCGTTCGCTCCGCATCCACACTTGTAATGTCATCCCCTCTTCCCCTCCATCTATGACAAGGGAAGCCTTCGGGCCGTTGTGGTCCTAAATTTGCATGCATATGATAGGATCTCACCATGTATTGTCACCCAAAAACTTGTCTTTTGATTCCACATAATCAGAAAACACAAAAAAAAATTAAATAACTCAAAATTTTTAAAAGAGGGTTGAGGTTCGTTACCAATGTCACCGTATGCCGATCCTAATGGTAGCGGCATGTTGGGGTCTCCTTGAAAATCTATCCCCGCATAGGGGTAATCATCGATGGCAACTATTTATCGTCACCACCATGGAAAGAAATCAGCTGGATAGGGGTTGGACACCCTACCTCCACCTAGTCTGTGCATAGCATCTGCCCAATGCCATTGGGCCAGATCTCATACCCTGTGTAGAGGAACATCAAATCTAGGGCTCAGTCCCAGAACACGCTCGAAGAAGAACATGCTCAGTATGCTGCTGAAACCGAAGTTTCACACCCTACCCATCTTGCAGTCGCTGAGCTGTTGTGTCATGTTGCTCAATAATGTTGTACTCCAATCATAAACTGTGGGCCTCATGCACTCCATGACATAGAACATCAATAAGCGCAAGGCCTGGTGGATTGAGGCTAGCCCCGTTATCCTACCCAGTGTCAATAGAATGGCCTTTAGGCCTACCACCTGTATGGAGTTAGTTGGGATCTGACTCCCCACCTTCTCCATGTTCAGATGACAGTACACTGCTATGTACTCATCTATAGTTAGGCCACCTCAGGGCCCGCAAGATTGTAGGTTCACCACTTCCCCCCATCGGGAAAGTCCAGTAATAAAGTATATGTCCTCCACTTCTATGGTGAGGGACATCCCGTCTATCTGGAACGACTCTGAGTTTGGATCCCAGTAGTCTACTAGCATCTGTAGTAGTCTTGGTTTGGCCTGTATGCCACTAAGACACCAAAACTTGTAGAGCCTGCATGACTGCAATGCTTGTTGAGCCATTAGATCTGCCATTACTGCCCCTTCTACATCACCATGCTCACGTTCTCTCCATTCTAGGACCATCCTGCACATAAAATTTAAGTTTGATACATTATAACACTTGAAAAACATTGAACGCGGCCACATATGCGACTGTTTGCTAAACAACCGCATATGTACACAACTTTGAGGTCTTTTTCCATGTATATCTAGCCCTATACATGGAAAAATCCTCGATTTCCATGTGGGCTGAAGCACACATCTTAGATTGGCCTAGAATCCTAAATGCACCATGGAAATTGATAAAATTTGCATGAAAATGAAAGAGCAGGGCATGGGTAAGTACCTGGAAAAAATGGGAGTGGATTCCGCCGGCTGGATCTCCTGGAATTTGCTGTTGAAGTTTTGAGCTCAATTGGGTAAAAATTTCAAATGTTATATAATGTTTTAAATTTTTTACTATTTATAGAAATTTTTCAAATTTTTGAAAATTTTTACCCCCTTTTCTATAGTTTGGAACGTTTCAAATCCTTTTGGACCATTTTTTGACTAATTTATAATATAGGAGACTATTTTGAGCACCATTTTGACCATTACTTTGATCCATTCATGTCCGTTATAGGTATGATGTTTAAACTAGCATATAGGTTAGGTTCACCCCCGTTTGCATTTTGCATTACCTTATGACCGTTTCATTATAGCCTTAGGTATGAACCCATTCTATTATGTCACGAAACCTTCTCACTATTTTAGAAGTGGCATGATGTGAATGGTAGAGCTTGACTTTACATGGGTACCCTAGTTAGCACCTTATTTTCATTTGGTGCCCATGATGACATTTTGTCCCTTAGGGTGTGGGAGTCCATTGTATAGTATTGCCATGACATTTCGCAAGAGCCTCATACTCCTCTTGATCTTTTGCTGGCCTATTTTCCTCAGGAATCCCTTATGTCAAGTTGTAATTGTATTATCATGAGCTTTGCCTTCCTTCTTGAGCCTTACGTCGGCTTCCCTGACTTTGAGTTTCAGCCATATAGCCCGAGCTTTTCTCATCTCTAGCCATGTAGAGGCATCTTTTATATCCTTCGCAGCTTGATTCCTTATTCTAATGGGAGGGGCTTTCTCCCGAGTGTCGCTATCCTACACATGTATCCTTGCACTGAGCATAGGTATGTTCCACTGCTTGGAACTAGTTTGTTTTCCCATATGACACTTGTCTCCTCCTAGTCTGTAACTATAAAGCAGTTTTATTCTTTTTCAAGATTTTTAAATATTTGAAAAAGTCCAAAAAAAATTTAAAAACCAAAAATCTGAACAAGGAAAGATGTTATCTTTCGCAGCTATCAAGTCATGTCACCTTCAAACAAAGCACTGTATATCACATCCGTTGGTTGGGTTTATAGTTTGACTTTAGGAGCTATACTCGTTTATCTGAGTTTGTCTCCACCAACTGGTTAAGCTTCCAGTCCCTATGGAGCCTCTGTCGATGCCTCCTATGTCGTATAGATTTCCCAGTTTTGTATATCGATTATATGCTACCTACTTGCATTCACCATTCGTCTTTATGCTCTTGTTCGAAGGAATTTGAAACCTGAGTCGACCATTCCTTAGTTATCTTGACTTTGCATGTCGTCCATTCTTGGTATAGTTACCGGTTCATGCACCTTATGATTGATTCCTTCCACATTATATAGCTTTGCTGAGTACCTCAAGTTGGATGATGGGGGATTCCTTAATGCCCTCCTTCTAGTGGATTTCATCCCATCGACTTCAAATCATTTATTATGGGATTGGAATCTAGAGTCATTTTTGAGTGCCTTGAGACTTGCAGTCATTAGTGGAAGCTCCTCTCGCCATCGATAGTTCTTTGGGAATACATCAATGTCCCCTGATTGATGGATTCTCTCAAGTGTTTGACCTCAACACATTTATTCACACTTGTTTGTTTGCACTCTAGTACCTTGATTCCCATTATCATTATTGGTGGGTGATCTCGCTTCTGTTAACGGTATACATCAATGACTGATAATCAGACGATGGACTACTATGTTCGACCTCGACATCTCTATTCATATAGTAGAAATTGTACTCATAGTAGTTTGTGTAGAAGACCTTCCAGATTGGTGGCATCTCATATATGCTACCTCCTTAATTGTGCCAGTGTTCATGAGATTTCATCTCTTGTGACATGATTCCAGTATATGTCAAACATTTCCAGCCATTATGGAGATCTTGATCTGTTATATATCTTCATCTTTCATTGAGATCATGATCCTTTGTATATCTTCATCATGGAGATTCTGATCTATGTATATTGTACGTGGTGATGACCACACATGTCATATTTTGTATCATGCTTATTCATGGCCATTGTACTCTTATGTATCCGGGACTGCTATATGTATTTGTAGTTATATGCAGAGTTGTAGTTAATTGGGTGGCTGGTCTTCCACTGGGTTCTTCATCACTCCACTTCTGGGATGGACTTATAATGTATTTCATCCATCATGTGACCCCTCTGACCTCACACATTAGGGGGCATCTGTTATAGCTGATTTTACCACACCTAGTGAATCACACTTGTATGGCCTTCCCCTGTCCCTCTGCAGACTCTTTGGACCCCATGGACCTTTTTTATACCTTTGATGTTTCCAATATCATCCCTAAAAACATGCTTAAATTGCTATATGTGACTTATAAACCCTTTATCACGTATATACGTGAGTTTGACCCCTAAAACCGCATACATCAGGATGTGTGCAAAAGGCCAAATTCTTTTGGAGTTTTCGTTCACATGGATCCGACTCACTTGTCTCCTGGCCTTCCATATGCCTTGAGATCACTTAGAGTCGACCCTTCATTGCCCCATTAAAGAGCTATATAAGGAACCCTTTTGATACATTGAAGAACATGTGAGAATTGAGAGCAAAGAAACTATAGTCCATTGTTGCCGGAACTTATGCTTGAGTCTACATCCCTTTGTCCCTTGGACCACTTTGGTGTTCTTCCCAAGCTTGCCTTTTTCTTGTGAGCTTGCTATCGAGAGATGGAGGATTGAGGTGGTGGAGGCCCAAGTGGGGGATTCAGTTTCTCCGATTCACAGACATGCCGATAGAGGTTGTATTCATTGTAATCTCTGATTTTATATTAATAGAAATATCTTTTCCTGTCCAATAATGTATGTTTGAATGAATATTTTATCAATGGATGATTTCAAATGCTTATACATTGTTGATTATATATGTTAGAGTAGATCTAACACCAATATATATATAGCATGCTTGTCTTGTTTATTGATTGGTGAGGAAGTAATTTATCAATTCAAGCTGGAGTTGGAAAGCTCAACGGGGATCTACTTCAACCGTCCGGAATAAGGTACGAGTTTTGATCCTTTAGTGTTAGATATTTGATTTCTCTTGCATATTGGAAAGGATTGATTTCTGGAGTCAAGCTGTCTATTGTGGTACCCCAAGCCATAGGAATTTCTCTCCATAACAGAAAGGATTGGAATTCAAAGTCAAAATATCATAAAATAATATTTCCACCACAAGGCCGACAAAAAGCACACGCAGAGCTTCCAGAACCTTGACGTCGAAACCTACTGAATTGGCCTCGAAATTTAATGGATTCGATCTGGAATCGCCACTTCTAGGTCTTCCATGTCCTGATCCACCCATGGGAGTGCTGCATCGATGTGGTGGCATGATAATATATGAAATCCTGGGATCAGAGGAGAGGAGGGTGGCAGAATGGTGGCTAGAATCTGGCTCTGCGCACTGAAGCTTGGACAGAGGATAGCAGAGCTTCTGTAGACTAGGCTGAGAGAGGATGAACAGGGTAATATGGTGGACTAGAGAGACCTTAAACCTATTACATAGATCCCTATGCACATTATGGTTTACCATTAATGCATAGGGCTCTTCCTTCTCCACCTTAATTGTCGAGAGGACATGTTCCTTGTAGAAAATCGTGCTCACTGTCACCGGACGCTGAAGATTCTCCATGCATGGAGGAGTCATCATCAAGTCTAGATGTGAGTCTTGTGGAAGTCATCATGCATGGAGGATCCAACCTGTCATTTTTCTGCATGTGAATCATGTCATCTCTGCCAGGTGGAATGGATTTTCTGGTGATGTGTTGGGGCATGTCATTTTGGCATTGGGTTCCATTGACTTGCCTATCATTC
>LPNX010465012.1:270381-307166 GCA_001517045.1 Pseudotsuga menziesii | reverse complement strand
AGGCCAATTTGACCAAAAGAGTGAGTATGATGGTAAATGTCTCCAACACCCCCCCTTAAGCTATACTCAGGAAGAGTTAGAAAACATAGATGCATAAAAATTCTAGGGCCTTGGAAACAAAGGTCATAGGTCACCTTGTACAATAAAGTAACTGCTTAATATAACCAAGGAAACGGGGAAAACCTCATGGGAAAAATACCCCCCCTCAAACTAAGCAGTAAATCAAGAATTTGGTTCTTCTATGCAGCAGCATCCTGAGACTGTGCATGTGAACCTCTAAATCCAAACTAAATGAATATTTCCGGAGGATTCTTCCATTTTGGAAGAAAAACAATGCAATCAACTGAATCAGAAATATAAACAGCTGCACGGTGAAAACTAGACCCATGTAGAGCAACTGAAATCATCTGAAGAGAGAGCAAAGGTTCTTGAGGATTCGAACCATGTGTGGGACACTCAAGAAACTGATATGTTGCAGCCTTGAACAGAAAACCATGAGTGGTAAAATCAGCCCCAAATCTTAGGAGCAAGTGTCCATGCGGATGCAGAATGTCTTCCTCTTTACTAGTTCTGTGAGGAGATGAGCTTGTGACCAAAGGTAGAGAATCCATGGGACTCTGGAGAGAAAATGCTTGAGATCCATAATCTGATATAGATTCTAAAATATCTAATGAATCACAAAATAAAATATCAGCAACCTCACAAGAGGAAACTAACACCAAATCTCCATCAACAAAATTGAAGAAGAACTGCAGTACTTGATTTTTCACACTGAAATTGGTGAGAGCAGCTACAAGCATGGCTGAAATCTCTTGAATTTTAAAATATGAAAAAAATAATATCAGATCAGAATGTAAATCAGATCTAAATAAGTTCACAATAGATCAAAAACTGTGAAATGAAATCAAATCCCCAGCAGCAGTTTTGTAGGAGACTTGCGGTACTTGTTTCTTCACACCATTGATGAGAACAGCTACAAGCAGTACTGAAGGTTTATGAACCTGAAATTTTGAACCAAGCAATATCATATCAGATCCAAATAATATCATATCAGATCCAAAATTATGGTCAACCGAGACGGTGGATGCACAGTGTTCTTCTTCTTCAAAATTCTGAATTTTGGTGCATGCAATCCTGCAGGAATTTGCTGGAAGATCTAGATCATGGGGAGTGAATGTTTCACTCTTATAATCTGATATTTCTTCCAAAATATCCAATTTTTTACATATTTGCACACCAGCAGCAACATTAGAGGGAGAAAAATCAAATTTCTCTTCACTTTCGGAAGCAATTACTGGTAAATTTTGCATAGAATTCAAAGGAAAATCACCAGTGAATGTTTGCATGGAAGTGCAGCAGTGTTTTTATTCAATATCAGAGATTCAAATGTCTTCTTCCGTTTCATAAATATGAGAATATGAGATATCAGAGATCTCATGAACTTCCGGAGCATCAGGAGAAGGAGTCACTTCATGGAGACTTTCTTCAATTCGAATTGAATGTGTAGAAGATTCTGCTTCATCTTCATCTTGAAAAACTACATCAGAGAGAGTAGAGGCTGAGAGTTTTAAGTGAATAAATCTTGTGGTGCTGGCTGTGATTCCAAAGTACTATTATGATCCTCATTGGGCTTGCCATAGGTTCCGGCCAATTTTGTCCAGAGATCCTTTGGGTATTCAATAGAACCAGCAAAAAAGTACAAGATATCAGAAAGGGCCAGACATATTGCTCCGAAATCTCTGTCACCGTCATTTAGCCAGTCATTCTCATTCTCATAATTCTCTCTTCCAATTCCAATAGACACCTCATAGAGACCTCGTCTCTTGAGATATGCAATCATCTTCAACTTCCATTCTGAATAGCTTGTGAATGGGGTGAGAGGAGGGATTGATGAGTCCATAAGAGGGATTGATGAGTCCATTTGAAGTTGTACCTGTTAGGACCTGCAAATCAAAACAAAAGGGGCATCATAAGGTCATACATCCTGCACATTTAGGCTTTCATCACACCCAGCATAGTCAATTAAGCAAGCTTGATCAACAAGTTCTGTACTTGGGGTATTAAGTGGTAAGCCTTGGCTTCTGGTGTAGTGCCGGATTTTTGAGCTATTGCTCACTTTCCATGGAGAAATCTGTCAAAAGGCTTGTTCTTGAGAGATTGATCTTCATCCCACCGTAAGATCTGATACCATATTAATTATTGCACATGATCTAGGAACTAGGAATCAAAATCATCAAAGAATTATTAACAAATACTCATGAATTGGAAAATAACTGGAATACCAAATAGGTTTCCTCTCTGTATATTATATAAAAAATAAGGGATTACAATTTCCATGCATAGAAATAGCTTAACTCCATGAAGAATTCGAATACCTAAGGGACAATTCGAATTCAGTGAGTGAGTCTAGCTTAACTGACTCTTTGCCATGCAATCTCACTCAGTTAACCACTTGACCAAAACCCTAATTGACTCACCAAACCCTAATTGAAGTCGGAGTGCAATAAATGACTGAATCTCAACTGAAGGAGATCAAACACATGTCATAGCAATCCAATCATCAAGTGCTAGTAATGTATGACTCCAATAAACCCTGATGAGGTTAACTGAAGCTGAACTGACCATCAGAAGTTGGTGAAGGCACCTTGTTCACTCCAGTTCATTAAAATAATAATAAATAATCATTAAATAATATATTTAATGAATGGAGGCACCTTAGCTGACTGTAACTGATTGGTTGAACTGAAAGTAAGCACCAGTTAGCAATTAAGTGCATGAATGTCACACAGATCACCCCTGGAGTGCTCCAATTAGCCTCCTTGACTGTAGGAGAAGGCTAAGTTAGCCTCCTTGACTGTAGGTAGGCATGGGAGTGACTGGGATGATGGTAATTAATGCTCCACTGATGTCAATTAAACTTAGGATAGTGGTTTAACTAGGCCAATTTGACCGAAAGAGTGAGTATGATGGTAAATGTCTCCAACACATTTGCATCCGGGGTATATAATACTTAAAATTCCATTAAGAATATAACTAAAATGTTTTATAATTCATAATAGAGGTATATATCATTCAAAAATTTCATCAAACCAATGAAAACACTTAATATGCAAAGTCGCAAATCTAGTCAAAAGACTTCCATTGAAAGAGCTAGAAATTGGAAATTGATCTAAAATTTTGGAGGAAATTTCCCAAAAACTATAAATAAATTTCTCTCACATTATCACAAATATTTCAAGTGTATTTATTAGACATACTCATAAAAATAACACTCATTCATTTTTACATACACTTCATGTGCCGAGTCTCCAAACTATTGAAAACAATCCAATCGAAGAACTAGTCTTCTAATAGAAGGTAGAAACATCAAAGAGAAGTGTTTTAAACCATTCCGAGGCTATTGTACCATAAAAATACACATTATATAATGAATATGGGAACACATATCAGTTTGGTATTATATTTTCAAAAGAATCATTTCCTCAAACAATTTGTGCACAAAATCGCAAAAACTAGTTTCCAATTCCTTCAAAACATTTACGTGTATAAATAGATGTTGGGTAAAATTATCACTAATTAATTTACCTGCAATTAATTGTCAACCAGGATACATATAATTCAAGCTGCTACACCATATGTGCAGGCAAAGTAGTTTCAATGCTCATATTTAAAGAAATTCTAATCTACTCACAAACAAAATGAAATTGATGAAGCTATTACTGTATTGAATGATCAATGCTAAGGGTTACTAGGTCTATCCCAAGGAAGAGAAATCAACTTACCAATATCTATCTTACAGTCTATAATGTTGTCAAATTCAATGTAACCTATCACAGCCTTAAACTATAGCAATCTTCAAAGCAATCAGCAATCTATATTAAGCTACAACAATTATGATCTACTTTTCCAAGAAAAGAACTTAATAAATAAAAACCTAGTTTAACCTTACCTACCAAATGAGTATGCTGAGTTAACCCTGATGATCTGCTATCATATTTAAGATTGCAATCATTAACCCTACAGAACCTGATGTTAAACTTATACAAACATTCCTCACTAACAAGCAATCACTGAAATGAAATCGGTCTTCTCTTTAATCCTAAATCACTCACAAACAATTAACAAAAAGAAATTTGACTTGCTGCAAACGTTAAAATATATTCTACCTACGTTCTATTCACGCAAAATAATGCTGGGACTACTTAGAGAATGCACACCAATAAATACTAGAACTGTTTGAAGCATACACACTCACTCTCATCAAGCCTAAGAAACAATGCTGTGAACTATGATTCTTTTCCTAATTCCATTCAACCTCAAAAAGAATGAATCCAACTCCTATCTAGCCAATTCAAAAATGTTGTTTGAAAATCCCTAAATACTCTGTAAGTTAAAGTTTGTAAACCCTCTACTCATTCAACGACTACTGCAAACTCTTGTTAAAATCCACACACTATAATTCGAAAATACTCTACAGTCTGGTAAAAATCGATAGCCGAAAGGATTCTAAACAAGTATTGGAGCTATTTACTAATCAATGTCACACTGGCAATAAAAGAAATGTGAAATTCCAGTCTATTCTCAATCCTCCATTAAGTCGATTCTACATCAAACTGAATCAAATTCATCATACATTTCTGTAAAATTCCATAACCCTGAATAGAGTCTTTGAACAAGAATCGTAACCATCAATAAGCAATATCACGCTAGAAATCAAAGAGGGTTAAAACACAAATCGACTCTTGAATCGATTCTACAGGCTAGGTTGAATGCAAATAATATCAATTAATATTCTACAAACATAAATCCCATTTTAACTCACAAATAAACAAAACCATTACTATTCCATAAAAACAATGTCAAAGGATACAATATCACTCTACCTACAGCAATACAAACAACACTTAAGTACAAAGAATTGGTGTTGAAGGTGGGCCCTACCCTCAATGCCTGCCAGTATTAAATCAAAGTTTTAAACAAGATAAACGCTGGATCGATTAATAAAAATAGAGTTTTACAGTCTTCTCTATGATTCTATCCCTACTTAGGGTTTCAAGGTTACATTTATACTTGAAATACAAAACAAAATCGACCTTAGAGTCAGGATCGACCCATCTAACAACCCTACACCTATCTCGACATACATGAACCAGAAGATGGAATTCAAATCCCTTGAGATCCATACACTGCTAAAAATGGAGGGCAATAATTCCTTGAACATAGGACAGCCATGAAACAACACCTGAATGATCTGCACATGCATCAGGAAACCAGGCAAGACATCTCCTCTGTGTACAAAATCCCCAAAATCTCTTGCTCGGTTAACATGTATCCTTGGAGCGCCAAGACAAGTGTTGAGTCGGGTAGCAAAATACCCCTGCATAGAAAAGAAACAAAGACTAATTACTTGACCCATTATTAAATTAAACTTAAAGGTCCTATTATATATATAAAACAAAGAAAAATACTAAATAAACAATTTAAAAAGTCACTTACCAAAGCACCTAGAAATCTTGATCTTCAAAAGGAATAACCATGTACAAAACAACACTAAATAAGGATGACTAGTACTTGATCTCATGAGGCTTGAACTAGAAAATATGACCCTGAATAGTCAAAATAGGAAGCCAACATCTCCCCCAGACTGAAGATCTTGCATGACCCTATGCAAGAAAGTTTCAGGCAAACAAAATTTGAAACCCATAATAGATGATCAAGCCTTGGATCAAATCCCAGAAATTGAGGCTGAAGTATTAAACAAGACTTGAACTTGAGGAGGAGATGGAGCAGTGTGTTGCTGTACACTAATCAACTTTTCAAATTGTTTATCTTTTTTCTTCAACTGTTTCCTAAGACTGTGATTAGATCCTGTGATATCATCAACTAAAGTCTATAAAGAGGCTACCTTAGCCTTCAAAATGGCATTTTCCTGCTTAATAAAGAAGTCCAATCTCACATACCCTTGCAACTTCTTTGTAAGTTTAAAATTCCTCTACCTAAAATAATCAATTCCCTGTGCTGAAGCATCCGACTTATGAGATTTAGCAGATTTTGGACCTGACTTGGAAGGTGATGCTAGTAGCAAAGGTTCACTGACAGGACTTGGCATTGAAGAATGATGATCAAAACCATGGGAATCAGAGTTATCATGGTAAAAAGAAGCAGTGGATGAGGACAATTCAACATGGATAGGCTCTTTACCTTTGGATTCCCTTTTTCCCTCTTTAATAGCCATGCTGTGGGTAAATCTTCGATTAGGTGAAGCAAAAAAGTTTTCATGACCCTTTTCCCCCCTAGATCGAGAGCTTACACGTTGTCCCTTAGATATTGGATATTTCTGAGTATGGAATGGGGCAATTTTATTACAACTTTTAACAGCTGGTTCATGAGGGTGACTGTTTTGGTATACAGAAATATTTGCAGAGGAGGCTTTATCCACTAAATCAGGGATACAAAGCTCACCTAGTTCATTCCCCAGGGATGATTTAAGATGAGAATTAGATAGCTCATATACGAATTGTTCCCATACCCGGTCCTTCTTCTTTAATTCAGCTAAAACGAGCATTTTAATAAGCCCATGATGGTAAAGACTATGAGTCATATGCTCTAGATTTTTTCGAACTTGTGAAGCCATCTTACTCAAGCTCTTCCAAAAATAAAAGGGAAAATTGAGAAGCTTACCGAACTCAAAGTGAGCTAACAGGAGAAAATGACAGGCTTTGTAAGTGGAGAAACGACCTTCACAGGTAATCAGTTTGGTGATGATCATCAAGGAATTGTGAAATTCATCTCTAACCCAGAGCTTGGAGAAGCCCTTTTCACCCTTCACGGCTAAAAACATAGTCATAGTCTTTTCGTGGCAAACGAAAATTCTTAAACCACCGATCCCCTGTGTGTGGGAGCCCCGTAGCCAATGCAATTGAATCCTCTATAACTGAAAACTCCAACGACCTGACCTTGGCTATATGCCCGTCAAAACCCAAGGAAAACTGCAATGAAATGGCATCATCGTGGCCTTGTAAATTGGTTAAGAACGAATGCCACCCAGCCTGAATAAACATCTCCTTGCATGCTACAAACTCGGGTGTGGCTAACAATTGCTCATATTCTGAGGGCTCATGCCGGTTAAGCATTGTGGAAGACAGGAAAAGGAAAGACATGGAAATAGTAGAGAGTATGCCGGTAATTCAAAAACAATGAAGAATTTCATCAACATTCTCCCGTGGTAAAGGTAAAGACTGTAAACAGCCCGACAAATAATGGCAAGGAATGGTGGTAATAATCAGCAGACGTGGTGAGAAAATCATTGTGAGCTGAAGCACGTACTATCCACGTCGCAGGGAATGGTGACCATAATATAACATGTTTTGATTAATCATAACCTCATGACGCGTAAAAAACCCCAATTGTAATAGATCAATGTTGTGATTTTTATAAAAAAAATGAAACATTGATAACATAAAATAAAGAATTACCAAAGGTTACTGTCATAAAATGATTTTCAAAGAAACAATGGGGTATTAACTATATAAATGATAAGTTTATCATGCAATGCCACCTTTGATCAAACTTTATATTAAAGGAAAAAGCATTTGATTATAATCACAATCCTTAATATATAACAATTAAGACTTATCCAATCATGCAACGTTCATTACCTTTATCAACATTCATTACCTTTACCATGTAACATGCCAATTTCCCAATTTTTATTCCGGCACCCCCATCCGGCACTCAATCCGGCACTTCAGCAAGTTTAAAATACAGAGGTACTCTCAAGCTGATAAGGATAAACAATAATTACCAGCATCTTTAGCATCTGCAGTGCTATTAAAGAAAATGTACTCAAAGCAGTGATGTTAAAACAATTAGCTTTCCCAAAATACACTACTCAGATGAGTTTAAAAAAAATAGTAAAATGGATTGAAAATTTGTTTGACCCCCAACAGTTTCGTGTCATAATTACCTCATTTCAAGGTTGCTGCTTCACCTGATTACACAGGAAACTGAGCTATGTTATGAAACCAATTTTTATTAGCAATACAAAAACAAAAGTAACTACAATTCACAAACAATCAACCTTACTCCTATATTCCACACTTCAATCATGAACACAGACTTCATTCTCGTCATTCATATAGAAATTTTTCCACTAGGACATGTGCCTTAAAACACAAGACAAGAGGAATACTAAAAGAATCCAATGGGGTACTGGCCAACTTGACTTAGCTTCACATAAGACAGTCTGAGCAGTGAAAAGAAAAACCAGTGCTGAAATTCACAACTATGTCCATGGACTCAGAAAATATCAGGCATAAACCTTTGTTTTAGCAAGGATCAGGTGACCAAAAATCAGAGCATCTGAAGATGATTATCAACTGGCTAGTTCAAACAGTCTCCTTAACTTTTATTTAACCCACACATATGAATTCTCTTTAACATTTACATAGGTACATCGTTCATACAGACAAGTATAGATGAGGCTTTTAAAAGAGATATCAGAGTCAGAACCCATTTCCAGTAAGCCCGTTCAGTACTCTAGTGGGGTAAATGTAACATATAAGAAGCTTCTTCCCCAGGCAGATGCCCCATTGCCAACAGGCATGTTCAGTACCCTAATGGGTTTGCTTGTTCATACCACAGGTCGGTACCTGCTGCCAGCGGACCTGTTCAGTATCCCGGCGGGTTAACCTCTTACACCCGTTTTCTATCAGAGGACCTTATCCCAAATTCATCTTAAAGATAAAGTTTATGATTTGATTATGCAGAGATGAGTGGGGGAGCAGCTCTGAAAACCATCTAGCAGTGGGATGGCATTAAAATTTGGAAGAATGTTCTTGATATATGCTTGTAAAAATTTGTCCAAATGAACAACTAACCTTTGCAACTGTATGAAGTGAAAGTCATGAAGTGGCTGCACCAAAAATGGATATATATATATATATATATATATATATATATATATGTGTGTATGTATGTATGTATTTGATATTATGGAAGCCAAGAGATAATAACCAACAGACTGCTCAGTCCGAGAGACCTTTTTTCCAAAATGGTGCCCAACTGAATAATGACTCAATGCCCATAGCTGTTACTTATTAAAAAACAATATCCTCGTTCCATCTAGTGTGAAACCAAGTAAAATGGCACTAGTAACCCATAAGTTCATAAGTAAAAGCCACTTTGGAAGCTTAAATCACTGATGAAGGCAATGCCAGGTGGATAAATACTCCTATGAATAAAGAGGACAAGTCTGGAACACCTAACAGCACACAACTATTCACTTGATACAGGCATTCCAATTACCTAGTGAAACTCAGAAATTTAATCCAAATTAACACAGTCCTTTATAAGAATAATCAATGGCTGAAAATAGGAAGAGTAACAAAAAGACTTCCCTTTTTGTGTTCAAAAACATCCTGAGCCTTACTGAAAAGAAAATCTGCATCCTTCAAAAAGAAACCTAGTAAAAAACTCCTGTACATATATACAGAAAACAATTTCATTGAATGTTACTATGAGAGAGGAGGGGATGAAGAAGTCATTTCTTCACCTACCAACTCTAGTTCAGATTGCTGACTCATGTTATGAATGAACTCTTACTTAGAAAGAGGTTTATGATATACCTTTAACCGATGTCCATTCACCACAAAGGCAGTTTGTTCTTCATCTATTGTCCTTATTTTGACAGAACCATTATAAAAAATAGTCACAATTTCATATGGTCCCATCCATCTAGTGGTAAGCTTACCTTTGAAGTGTTTAAATCATGAGCCAAACAACAGAGCCCAATCACCTTCTTCAAAAGTTTTCTTCTTCAAAAATTTATCATGCCATTTAGTCGTCTGATTCTGTATTAAAACAATTCATTGGACAACATCTTGTATGATTTCATCAAGCTCATTCAATTGCATCATCCTCTGCTCCTAGGATTCATCTAAATTCAGGATCAATTGTGCAGCAGTACGAAAATTCTTCACCTGAAATTCTATAGGAAGCAGAACCTGTTTCCCATAAACAAGCTGATATGGGGTATACCCTGTGGTATTTCTCCACATAGTTCTGTAAGCCCACAATGCCTCTGGTAGCCTGTCTGCCCAGTCCTTGTGATGTAGCTGTACAGTCTTGGTTAAAATGGATTCTAACACTTTATTTGTTGACTCCACCTAACCATTTGCTTGGGGGTGGTAAGGAGAAGATTTATAGTGCTTAATCCCATATTGTTCTGTCAGTGCTTTCATTGATTTAGAGACAAACTATGCTCCATTGTCAGTTACAATTTCACGAGGAATCCCAAAGCGAGTAAAAAATTCTTCATAAATAAACTCTATAACTGATTTCTCAGTGGCCCTTAATAGAGATTTTGCCTCTACCCACTTAGTCACATAGTCAGTGCAGACTAAAATATATCTCTTCTTCTGTGACATTGGTGAGATGGGTCCAACAAAGTCCAATCCCAATTTTTCAAAAGGTTCAATCTATACCTGGGATTTTAAAGGCATTTGATCAGCAACAGTGGGTCTTCCCATTCGTTGGCAGCTATCACAGCCCTGTACACATGTTTCAACATCTTTAAAAAGTGTAGGCCAATAATACCCTTGATGTAACACCTTGTATGCTGTCCGCTTGTCAGAAAAATGCCCTCCACAGGGTCCATCATGACAGGCTTGAAGGATATCATGCATCTCATCCTCCCTCACACACTTCCTGATAATTAGATCTGGACCGGTTCGAAAGAGGTCATTACCTACCCATGAGTAATTAGCACTTTGCTGTATGATTCTTCGTTTTTCATAGGATGACAGATGAGCAGGTATTTTCCCTGTGACCAAGTAGTTGGCTATATCTGCAAACCATGGTGTTTTAATAGAAACAGCAAATAAATGTTCATCAGGAAATGTATCATCTACAGGAACATTATCATCAGTATGAGTCAACCTTGAGAGGAAATCTGCAACCAGATTTTCCTTCCCTGGTTTATCAACTATAGTAATGTTAAACTCCTGTAGAAAAAGAAACCATCTAGTAATTCTGCCACTAGTGATAGGTTTATTCATCAAAAATTTAATATTAGAATGATCAGTATGAACAAATACATCATAACCAGTAATATAATGCCGGAATTTATTGATGGCATGAACCACTGCTAGAAACTCTTTTTCAGTTACTGTATAGTTTAGTTCTGCAGGTGTCAAATTTTTACTAATGAAATAAATAGCATAGTAAGACTGATTTTCTTTCTGTCCAAGCACTCCCCCTAAGGCATTGTTTGAAGCATCAGTTTGTATATGGAAGGGCAAAGATCAATTTGGCCCCCGCAGAACTGGTGTTGAAGACAATTATGACTTTAAGGTGTCAAAGGCTGTCTGACAGTGTTGATCCCAACAAAAACAACTGTCTTTGGCTAATAATTTGAACAGTGGAGCTTCTATCTTGGTAAAATTAGCAATAAACCTATGATAGTAACCCGCATGTCCCAGAAAACTTCTAACTTCTTTTTTTGTAGTTGGTGGAGATAAACCAGTAATGATTTCAATTTTTGTTGGGTCTACCTTAATACCTGCTGATGAAACGTGGTGCCCTAAAACAATTCCCTTAGTTAACATCATCTTACACTTTTCATGAATTAAGGCAATATTTGTTTCCTGACACCTAATTAAAACTTTCTCTAGGTTATCTAAGGCTTCCTTAAAATCATTACCAGAGACCGTGAAGTCATCCATATATATTTGCACACAATCATGGACTAAATCAGCCAGAATACCTAATAATTCCCTCTGGAAAGTGGCAGGAGCGTTACACAACCAAAATGGTAACACCTTGTAAGCATAAGTTCCCCATGGGCAGGTGAAAGTAGTTTTCTCCTGATCCTCTGGAGCTATCCTGATTTGGTTATACCCACTGTATCCATCAAGAAAGGAAAAATACTGTTTTCCTGACAAGGTGTCCAAAACCTGATCTATGAAAGGAAGAGGGAAGTAGTCTTTGAGAGTGGCTTTGTTTAATTCCTGGAAATCAACACATAGTCTCCACTTACCTCCCTTATTTGGAACAATTACCAATGGAGATACCCATTTTCTATCAGAAATGGGATAGGTAAAATCTGCATCCAGCAATTTTTGTAATTCATCCTTCACAATGTCCTTAAGCACAGGATTCATTCTTCTATGTGGTTGCCTTACTGGTCTGATATTTTCCTGTGTATAGATGTGATGAATGCATGTGTCAGGATGAATACCTTTCATGTCTGTATAAATCCAAGCAAATGCCCCAGACTGTGCTTTGAGTAAATTAACTAACTGATTTTGCTGGTCTTGAGACAGATTTGCATTAATAAACAAGGACCTTCCTGGACTAATCTCTATTGGTATGGTTGAGGCTCCAACCTTCTCATCTATGAATAAAACTATTGATGATGAGGTGTCTGAAGGGTAGTACTGTTCTTTAAAATCTTCTGTGAAAACATGGTCCAAGTCAGAGAAGGATTGAGGGAACTCAATACTAGTAGTGGCTGAGATAAATTGATCTAGGATATCATATTTAGTCTGGTGTTCCAGCCCCCTAGTTTGACTGATAGATAGTAAGGGTTGTTCCATGTCCTCATATCCATAAGGATTCTCTAACCATAACAAGTTTTCCAATACAGGTTGTGCTGGGGGATAAATAATCAGGTTTTGTAGAGAAATGCCATTTGATATAGTTAAAATTCCTTCTCTGCAACCTATAAAGGCATTGGCAGTGGCTAACCAGGGCTTGCCTAGTATAACAGGATGTTCCCCCATCGGGTGTTTGGTTTGGAGTACCATAAAATCCACTGGATACTCCCAAGAAGCTACTGTGACAGTAATGTCATCTAAGGCCCCCACAGGTTGAACCGTGCTCCTATTGGCCAACTCCAAAATAGTAGGAGTAGGTCTGAGGAGATTATGCAACTAAAGTCTCTGCATGGTGGTCATAGACATGACATTAATGGTATCCCCCAGGTTACCTAGGGTGTTTCCTATTGGAATCTCATTAATGCAAATGGTCACCACTGGGTTCCCAGGATTTGCAAATTTTGGAGGTAAGGAACAGTCTGAAATATAATTGGAAAGCTAGCCTATAACATGTATTGTGGGTGGATCTTTCTATTTTTGACCAGGTTTCTTTAAGCATAATTCCCTTACCATTTTTGAATAAATAGGGAAATCTCTAATGGCCTGAAGTAATGGAATCTTGATACAAACATTTTTCAACTCATTTTCCAAATCAAACTGCGGACAAACCATAGGCTTCTCTATTAATAACCTCTCTGGATAAGGGGGGGTTTTATTTAGTTGTGGCTCAGCAGATGAATATGAATCTTGAGTTCCAAGCACTTGAGTGTTTTCTGAGGCAATCCGCACTTCTTATTCTTCTAGAATTTCTTTTTCAATGTTTTCTTCTCCAGATTCTTCTTGAATGATCACTGCTGGAGAATTTTTATTTAATATTTTCCCAGACCTTAATTGTATTTCTTGGATAGGAGCTGAATGGATCACATAAGTTGGGGCCATTTGTATTTCAGCATTATAAAGAGGCTGGGATGGTCTGTTGTTAGGGTTTGGGATAGGTTGAGCTGGCAACAATGTAGGTCGAGGTGGGTTTGGATTTTGATATTGTTGTGGAACTGGGGGTATAGGAGAAAGTGCAGGTGGTGTAAAGCCAGGTAATAGCTGTTGCATATTTGGGGGCATTGGACAGTAACTAGGAGGGTTGTGTAATGGGTCTGTTGGTTGTGTTTCTCCATAGGAATTTCCTTGAGGTCCCCCATAGGACTGTCCTCTCCAGCCTTGCTGACATGGTTGGGTCTGAGTAGGCCGAGAAGGCCAATTTTGCCACATTTGTGGACTCCATGGTTGCTGAGATTGCTGCATGGGATAGTAATATGCAGGGTTTGGAAAAACAAGTTATGGGTACATGTTTTGGGGTCTAGGCTGGCAGGGCCTTTTTGATGCATATGATGGATCCATAGGTTCAACATTAAGCTTGTAAAAAGCTTGTAGTTCTGGTAAAGAAGGGAAATTTTCGGTAGGGTGTTTATCAGAGCAAAGAGCACAGACTGAAATGGTATTAAGAGGACACTCTTTCAAAGGGTGTCTTTTTCTACATTTGGGGTAGAATATGTGTAGTGCTACTATGTCCTCTTCCTCTTGCCTCTTATTTGTTTTCAATGCATCAAACTAGGAGCTCAAGGTGCCTAAAATGTCAGTTTTGAAGTTTTTTAATAGGTTCCCCAATTCAACTCTTGTAATCCCACTAGTTCCTGCTGTCCTAGAAATATGGGAAGGACCTTCCCTTATGCTTTTTCTAGCCTTGGCTCTACTTTTGGAATATTTTCTACATAGTTCAGTAATCTCCTCAAAGGATTTATGAGATACATCACTTGATGCCATCAAGTTGAGGATTTCCACATATTCCTCCAGAATCCCTTTCAGGAAAAGAGTTTTGACTACATCCTCTTGTAAGGTATTATACTTAGACTTCTGCAGTACAAAGCAGAAGCGTTCTAGGAAATCCTCAAGACTCTCTTCTTCATGCTGTTGCATTTTAAAGATATCATTTTGAGAGTCTCTAGGTCCACAGTAGTCTCGATATTTTCTGAGGAAAGCAGTCTTCATCTCTTCCCAAGTTCGGATGGTGGACTCTCCCAGACCCATGAACCACCTAAGTGAAGAATCCTTAAGGGTGGCTGGGAATAGTTTTAACTTTTATGCATCCTATAGATAATTATAACTCCTGCACAAGATGTCAAACTCAAATAGAAAAGTATCCGGATCTTCAGTACTTTTCCCGTAGAAGGTAGGTAATGAAGATGCTGGGATATTTTTCATACTGACATTCTGAGCAAGATCCAAAATGGGGAAGCCAAAATTTGTTTTATTTCTTCCGTCATGTTCTCCCTCCCCTTCCATATGGTATCTGGTTTCCTGATCACTCATAACCAGAGGATTTCTAAACCAATTGACACCTAACCTGTCTCTTCTTGGGGATGGAATGAAATCCCAATGGTCTGGCCTAGGCCAAGATTGAAGATTGAAAGGTAAATCTATGGTAGACTCTACTTGAGAAACTACCAAATTCTGAGTGTGTCCGAAAAGGGAATTCACTCCTTCTATGTTCACTGTGTCAACCAAGTTGGGATCTTCCTTTGGAGGTGAAGCTTGTTGGGTCTGTGGGATCTCTACCGAGTGTGACTGTTCACTGAATATAACCTCAGTTCCTACTGGTCTAGTCCCTAATTCCACTGAATTTTGATTGTTGTTGTTTTCTACCTCGTTGCTGGTATTCCTATCCCTAGGGTTAGTGAGGGGGGGTTTGTTTCCAAAAAGATCGGAATGAATTTTAATGTATCTTCCCTTACTATCTCTGGGTCTCATCAAAATTACTGAAAATGACAAAACTTCTAATCAAAATACCTATGCTACAGATAGGTTTTGAAGGAACCTGTTATAACAGATGTGCAGGTTCTTACCTCTCATCTTACTGTCCCTTCTCCTCCAATCTGCAAATACCAACAGAAGAAAAAAAATAGTAAAAAATCAATAGAGAACAAAACTGATCAAAAAAAGTCTAAATGTATCTACTAATGCTATTGCTAAACTTTTTCTAAGCAACAAAACACGACAATCACACATCTATGCTACAGGTGGGTTTGAAGGAACCTGTTATAACAGATGCACAGGTTCTTACCTCTCGTCTTACCATCCCTTCTCCTCCAGTCTACAACAGCTAGTCACACCTAAAAATGTTGTGAGAAATGAGCAAGATACCAGCTTACCTTGGAGCAACTCCCCGGCAATGGCGCCAAAATGTTGGGTAAAATTATCACTAATTAATTTACTTGTAATTAATTGTCAACCAGGATACGTATACTTCGAGCTGCTACACCATATGTGTGGGCAAAGTAGTTTCAATGCTCATATTTAAAGAAATTCTAATCTACTCACAAACAAAATGAAATTGATGAAGCTATTACTGTATTGAATGATCAATGCTAAGGGTTACTAGGTCTATCCCAAGGAAGAGAAATCAACTTACCAATCTCTATCTTACAGTCTATAATGCTGTCAAATTCAATGTAACCTATCACAGCCTTAAACTACAGCAATCTCCAAAGCAATCAACAAATTATATAAAGCTACAACAATTATGATCTACTCTTCCAAGAAAAGAACTTAATAAATAAAACCCTAGTTTAACCTTACCTACCAAATGAGTATGCTGAGTCAACCCTGATGATCTGATATCATATTTAAGATTGCAATCATTAACCCTACACAACCTGATGTTAAACTTATACAAACATTCCTCACTAACAAGCAATTACTGAAATGAAATCAGTCTTCTCTTTAATCCTAAATCACTCACAAACAGTTAACAAAAATAAATTTGACTTGCTGCTAACGTTAAAATATATTCTACCTACGTTCTATTCACACAAAATAATGCTAGGACTACTTCGAGAATGCACACCAATAAATACTGGAACTGTTTGAAGTGTACACACTCACTCTCATCAAGCCTAAGAAACAATGCTGTGAACTATGATTCTTTTCCTAACTCCATTCAACCTCAAAAAGCATGAATCCAACTCCTATCTAGCCAATTCAAAAATGTTGTTTGAAAATCCCTAAATACTCTGTAAGTTAAAGTCTGTAAACCCTCTACTCATTCAACGACTACTGCAAACTCTTGTTAAAATCCACACACTATAATTCGAAAATACTCTATAGTCTAGTAAAAATCGATAGCCAAAAGGATTCTAAACAAGTATTGGAGCTATTTACTAATCAATGTCACGCTGGCAATAAAAGAAATGTGAAATTCCAGTCTATTCTCAATCCTCCATTAAGTCGATTCTACATCAAACTGAATCAAATTCATCATACATTTCTGTAAAATTCCATAACCCTGAATAGAGTCTTTGAACAAGAATCGTAACCATCAATAAGCAATATCACGCTAGAAATCAAAGAGGGTTAAAACACAAATCCACTCTTGAATCGATTCTACAAGATAGGTTGAATGCAAATAATATCAATTAATATTCTACAAACATAAATCCCATTTTAACTCACAAATAAACAAAACCATTACTATTCCATAAAAACAATGTCAAAGGATACAATATCACTCTACTTACTTCAATACAAACAACAATTAAGTACAAATAATCGGTGTTGAAGGTGGGCCCTTCCCTCAACGCCTGCCAGTCTTAAATCAAAGTTTTAAAGAAGATAAACGCTAGATTGATTAATAAAAATAGATTTTTATAGTCTTCTCTATGATTCTATCCCTACTTAGGGTTTCAAGTTTACATTTATACCTTGAAATACAAAACAAAATCGACCTTAGAGTAAGGATCGACCCATCTAACAACCCTACACCTATCTTGGCATACATGAAACCAGAAGATGGAATTCAAATCCCTTGAGATCCATACACTGCTAAAAATGGAGGGCAATAATGCCTTGAACACAGGACAGCCACGAAACAACACCTAAATGATCTGCACATGCATCTAGAAACCAGGTGAGACATCTCCTCTGTGTACAAAATCCCCAAAATCTCTGGCTCGGTTAACATGTATCCTTGGAGCGCCGAGACAGGCGTTGATTCGGGTAGCAAAAGACCCCTGCATAGAAAAGAAGCAAGGACTAATTGCTTGACCCATTATTAAATGAAACTTAAAGGTCCTATTATATATATAAAACAAAGCAAAATACTAAATAAACAATTTAAAAAGTCACTTACCAAAGCACCTAGCAATCTTGATCTTCAAAAGGCATAACCATGTACAAAACAACACTAAATAAGGATGACTAGTACTTGATCTCATGAGGCTTGAACTAGAAAATATGACATTGAATAGTCAAAATAGGAAGCCAACAATAGATTGAATTCCTTGATAGGTTTATTCCACAAATACCCCATATGTTTTTTCAAACATTTCATGTGAATCCATAAATAAATAACATTAGGTCCAAATGAATTAATTAAAACATGAGATAAACAACTTATCTTTTCCAATACACAATTGGAATCGAGTGTGCCATGTTCCACCCAGCCGTAGACACAATTCAAGCCAAAAATCGCTTTTCAATGGTCACCCCTGATATGGAACCATGATTCCACAATAAAGGGCGCACTCAATAAAAAAACTAAATAATTACTAATTAGAGTTATTTTTCCAAGCCTTCCAAATTCAAGTGAAATTACAAGATAATATAATATATCTAAGCAACGAAACATAAACTACAAGATAATATAATAAATCTAAGAAATTGACCAAGAAGAATTACTATAAATGAGATCAGACATCATTTATGGAAAAAGAGATCATAAGTGTATTAACAATAAGAAGTGAAAAATTACAACCATGAAGCTTTGGTGTTGTGCTTCTTTCTACTGTCCTTTTGCCTCAAGATCTCAACCTTTGCCTCTCAATTCTAGAAATATTTCAGTAGCATATGGGTACTTTATTAGTCCTCTCTCAACCATGAGGGTGATATTTTATTTATAGGCCAAAAGGGATGAAGGGAGTCGAGGATTACTTGGAGAAGGCTAAGGGATCATCCATAGAGGTTAGGGATTCAACTTCCACCTACTCTAGTTTGTTGGGATAAGCCTCCATGAGGGATTTCTTCTAGATGGCTCTCGGTCATTCTCTTTTTCCTTTTCAGTGATAGCCGATGCACTTTGATTACATGAAACCAACATTAGGAATATGTGATGTTGTATGCACAAAATAAATAAGTGTCACTAACATTTATTGTACATGTGAAACATGAATTGGCCATGCATGATTCCTATTGTTAGAATGCAGGGTGCATCAGGGTTGATAAAAATGGATTTCCAAAAGGAAAACCTCGTTCTCAAATATTTTGGCACAAACACTTCCATGGATTTAGGCAAGTGCACATCTAGGGATAACACAATTTTGGTGTAATAGCAATAAAAGTAGAAGTAGAAAAGCTATTAAAATTTGGCTTCATTTACCCTATACCTTTGAATGAATGGGTATCTAATCCTGCTCCAATCAATAAAAATCAAGGAACAATCCAAGTCTGTACTGACTTTAGGGATTTATATTTGGCTTGTCCCAAATTTAACTATCCCATTCCCTTTATTGATTATATTATAGATGAATGTTCTGGTAACGAACTATTTTCATTTATGGATTCTTTCTTTGGTTACAACCAAACTCATATTAAGAAGGACGGTCAACATAAAGAATATTTCATTTTCCCATGGGGCACTTTTTCATATCAAAAAATGATTTTTTTCCTTAAAAATGTTGTGGCCATTTTTCAAAGAGATATGTCATATGCTTTCCATGATATTAAAAACATAGTTAAGGATTATCTTGATGATTTGACAACCAAACATAAGAGAAGAGATGAACATTGTTCACACTTACGTGTCATTTTCATTCGATGACATCAGTATAACATTAGGTTGAATCCACATAAATGCATATTTTGTGTGGATTTTGGGATATTACTTGGTTTCATTGTATCCTAGAGTAGGATAATGGTAGATCCCATTAAGTTTGAGGCAATATTACAGTTTCCCTCCCCAAAAACAATTAGACAACTTCAAATCCTACAAGGAAAAGCAACATTCTTAAGAAGATTCATTCTGAATTATGCTAAAATTTTGAAAGGTTTCATTCATCTCTTAAAACAAGATACAATGTTAATAAGGGATGACCAAGCCCAATTCTCTTTTGATGCATTGAAACAAGCCCTAGTGTCAACCATAGTGCTTAGTCCTCTGGACTATACCAGATAGTTTTTTTTATATTTGGCAGCAATTGAATCCACTTTAGGGATGGTTTTGGACCAAGAGGATGATTCATATGGAGAACATGTCATATATCATCTTAGTAAGGCCCATGATGACCCCAAATTAAGATATTCCTAGGATGAGAAGTTTGCCTTGGTAGCAGTTCATGCTACCCAAAGAATTAGACATTATATACTTTTGCAAAAAAATGATTATCATGACTGAAATGAACCCCATGAAACACATTTTGTCTCATTGAGTCATCGGGGGAAAGTATTCTAAATGGGTAGTAATTTTACAAGAATTTGATCTTGAATTCATGAATGCTAAAGCTAAGAAGTCATTAACATTTGTGGAACTAGTGTCTGAGTTACCTGGAAATAAAGGGGAAAATATAGAAGAAGAGTCTTGGAAAGACAAACATTTATTCCCCATTTCCACTATTGATCATTGTTATGGAACATTGATTATATATCTCCAAACCCAAAGGATTTATGCTCAAATTTCTAGCATTGAATGATGTCGTATCTGACACAAAGCATGAAGATACCTCATTATTGGGATGCTTTGTACTGTAGAGGAATATAATCAATTTTAAGATGTTGTCTAGTACATGAATAATCCAAGAAAGTATTGAATGATTACCATGCAGGAGCATGTGGTGGTCATATTTGTAGGTGGGAAACTACCCATAAAATATTGTGTGCAAGATACTTTTGGCCCACAATATTTAAAGATTGTGATAATGTTGTTAAAAAGTGTCATCCTTGTTATATCTATATAATAAAAATGTGTGCACATCCTACTCCATTACACCCTAAGGTAAACATGGGTCTATTTTCAAAATGGTCCATTGATTACATGACAATCAATCCACCTTCAATTGATGGACACCATTACATTATAGTAACAGTGGTCTACTTCACAAAGTGGCCTGAGGAAATGCCTATATTCAACAATATGAGAAAAAATGCAACATACTTTCTATTCAATGATGTGATAACTAGGTTTGGTGTACCCAAATATATCATCACAGATAATGGAATTCATTTTAGGAATTCCTTCGTGGATAAAATTACGACCAAGTTCATATTACAACATGATTTTTCCCTCACCATATTACACCCAATGTAACATTAAAGTAGAAGCCATCAACAAGGTTTTGAATACCATGTTGCAACGAACGGTTAATAAGAACAAAAATAAATGGCACTTGATATTGTTGTCTACTCTCTAGGCATATTGTACCTTGATTAAAACCGTGACTAGTTTCACTCCTTTCCAGTTGGTTTATGGAGAGGAAGTTGTGTTGTTGATTGATTGTGAGGATCTTATGATTAAAAATAGCTATTGAAATCCTACTTAACACCTCTACAGAAGAAGATAGACCCCTCCATATTCATTCTCTTGATAAAACTAGAAGAGAGGCCTTATTAAATGTAGAATCACACAAGAAAAAGTCAAATCCCAATATGACAAAATTGCATGTTCTCGAGTATTTTTAGAAAAAGATTTGGTTTTAGTTTATGACCAAGACAATGATAAAATAGGAAAAGTGAAATTTTTACTTAAATGGTTTGGCCACTTTGTTTTCAAAATTGTTTTAAAAAGAGGAGCATATGCGTTAGTTAATTATGATCGGAAACCCTTGATGAAGATCATAAATGGTCTCTATCTGATAAATTAATTTGCATAGGAACTAATGCGTCGCAACAATTGGCATATGGGATTAGAAACTTTCACTAATTTGGGATATCTAGATGGCACCAACCATGGATATTAGAACATTTCTTCCAACACATGGGTAATATTCACACCTAGAAATCAAGTTCTTAGTTCATGAGGATATTTCCTTGGACTTGCGACCAATAAGGTTGCAGAGTATGGTGTTTTAATTGAGCTCCTAGTAGAGGCTAACACCCTTGGAATCAAATGAAATTTTTTCAAACTGGACTCACAAGTTGTTGTATTTTAGTTAAATGGTCAGTATCAGGTTCATGATCCTATACTATTTAGAAAATTTCTACAAATACATCTTCTAGAACATCATTTTAAATTCATTGAGTGCATTCCTGTTCCTAGAAGTTTGAATAGTCTAGCTGATTCTTTATATAATTACGTACTTCATTAGAATCTTTGTCATACATCATTATGATAAAGCAAGCATGGGCATTTAGTTCATGGGACTGTAATTGAGAAAATCATTTAAAAAATAAGTAAAATTTGAAGTAAAGTTCTTTTGTATAGAGTAAAACTAATTAAAAAATGTGTTGAAGCTCATAACATTTTTCCAATAAATTTGCACACACCAAAAAGAGTAGAGTAAACACTTTTTTCTTTTTTCTTTTTACTTTTCTTCAAGATAAAAAAATCCAAAATTTTTATAAAAAAATGGAATATATGGATAATTCAAAAACAAATATGAAATGTTTCAACTTCTTGATCCATCATGAAGAATCGACTACAATTACTAGATCACTTAATAGTGGTTCATGGCTTCTGAAATACATCCTTGAAGGAGGTGCTTCCTACAAAAAATGGTAAAAATGAGTATTTTACTTATCTTTAACGCTATATCCATTTGAATGCTAGGATAAACCACACTCATTTCTAATATTTAAGATATTAAATGCACATATTGAGCCTATTTTCTGACTAAATGGTCTGGTTATGATTACTTTTACAGGAATCTAGAAAATTTTGACATGTTGAAACAATTTAATTTTGGTTGTTGAAGATATACCATGATTCATGGTGTTTTTCACAAGAATCAATCTGAAGTAAAACCACAATCCCCCTTTCCTACTTGGCCATGATTCCATATTGGATAAAATGACAGTTACTTGGTTCTATTTCACTGTTAGTCGACATATAATCTTTCTTCAAATAGCCTACCTATGGAGGGAACATTTTTAAGAGTGTGCGAAACTAGCTCAGCCCCTATTTGCAGTATGTCTCATTTCCTTGGTATTCCCCATTCCCTTGAAACATAGGTGTATGCCCATGCAATAATCATTCCCTCTTATGTACTATAGCCTAATTTATTCTTTTTTGAGCTAATAAATGAAAAAGCACTAAAAATTAAAATCTACAAATATCCAAAAAGGGGGATTACTAAATCTATTCACATTTCATCATCGAGAAAATGGAAACAATTAGTCTCTGTCTCCCTTGAGCATGGCTCATATCCTTGCATCAGTTATAAGTAGACCATTTACATTTTCCTTAGGAATTTGTACTAGTAATTTGAATAGACTTCCATCGATGGGTTATTATTCCCATAATCTATGGATTCTTTCATTAATGCATCTGGAATTGACAAATTTCATGATGGTTAGTTACTCAAAACTTGTGTTTTCAAGTGTCCATTTTGCATCATGTTATGTTTTCAAGGGAAGTTAAACAGTTTCAGTGATTCCTCAAATATTCTTAACCAATCATGCCATCCTTCCTTATGTCAGTACATAATGTTAGAGCTTGCAACTCTACCAAATTATATAATCCTATTGATATTAGTTTCATTTCAGTTGATGTGTGATGCATTAATTCCCTCCTTCTGACAAATCTATTCTTATCGATGCCATATCATTATCTAGGAAGTGGATCTAGCAACCCGAAGAATACCTTAGATCTTGCAAACATTAGTGGCAATTTTCCTTGCAAATGAGATTGGGTATACATCAATGACCCCTAATTGTTTGATTCTACAAGTGTTCAACTTCAGAACATATTTTCAAACTTGTTAGTTTGTACTCAAGTACCTTGGATTCCATCATCATCATCAGTCAACCTCCTCGCATCTGTTAATGGTATACATCATTGACCAGTAATTAGATGGTGGTTTTTTATGCTCGATGTTACCTCATTTATTTGCATGATATAAAAACGTACTATTTTTGGTTTGTATTGAAGACCTTGGGAAACACAATTCTATCCCTCATTGATGCACTACCTAAGTTGCACAATATTAAAATTTCCATGTCAAAGTACTAAGTACCATGAAGACATGGATATTTTGTACTCATCAAAGTGAATGTATACATTTTTGTAATATTTTACTTTTACATGGATCCACTATGTATTATTCACGACCATTCTTGTTTACTACTGAGCGTGGGTATACTAGCCTCAAGAATATAGTGTATATTTTGGTTATTGCTTTGTTTGACTTAGAGGTGCTTTTCAACTCTTGCGCTCAAGATCCTACTATTTTTGTTATATTTTTATCATTTAAGTAATATGATCTTAGGATCTTATATGAGAGAATAACATGCACAACAATAATCATAAGAGACAAGAGACACAAAGAATTTTCCTTGGGGAAACTTTAAAGTAGAAAACCTCACAACTTCCTTAGAGATAGAATGAGCACCAGTAGAAAAAGTAAAACATGAGAACATAAAGATGATATATGACAAATTATCTCTCTCACTTGTGCCAGCACTTCCTCTCTCACTAATGCGCTTTAGTTGAGTGTGTGTGTGTGACAAATAGAGAGTCTCACTCTCTATTTATACTAGTTTATAACTTGAGAATTACTTACCAGGGCTGACACCTCTAGGAGATTCTAATAACCCTAGTGCCCCTCAACTGTGGGGAAATTTCCCCCCTGATCAACAAGGAGGGTTAACCTCAACTCAATTGTGGGGACTATTGCCCCGACTTACAACAGAGGGTTAATCTCATTGACTTTACATGAATTTGTTACATTAATGATTCTCCCAATAGGAAAATTAGGGATCAAAGAAATACAATATATGAAATATACAAGTGAATACATTCTAAAGTTACAAATACATCAACACTCCCTCTTAACTAGGAAGGTATTCTCTTGACACAATTCATTAGCACAAGTCTTCTTCTCTGGATCATCATCAAAGTTGGATCATCATTGGATCATCATCAAAGCTGGATCATCACAGGATCGTCATCAAAGATGTATCATCATTGGATCATCATCATCACTACTTCCACATCATCATTGGATGGTGTTATCTCTCAATTCTACTCATCACATAAAGTTCTACAGAGCCAACCCTTTTTCATGTTGGTTGTAGGCCTAGCCTCTATGTAGGTCTTCATCTTCTTCAACACTTATATCTGAACATGGGAGGAACATATCCAACATCCATGTCAGAAAGGCTCACCCAACACTCACATCTGACCATGGGAGGAACACATCCAACATCCATGTCAGAAAGGCCCAGCACTCACATCTGACCATGAGAGGAACACATCCAACATTCATGTCAGAAAGTCCCTGCACTTACATTTGACCATGAGAGGAACACATCCAACATTCATGTCAAAAAGGATCTGCACTTACATCTAACCATGAGAGGAACACATCCATGATTCATGTTAGAAAGGATCTGCACTTACATCTTACCATGACAGGAACACATCCAGAAGTCATGTTAGAAAGGCTCTACACTTACATCTGACCATGAGAGGAACACATCCAACATTCATGTCAGAAAGGATTTGCACTTACATCTTACCATGAGAGGAACACATACAGCATTCATGTCAGAAAGGCTCTACAGTTACATATGACCATGAGAGGAACACATCTAGTATTCATGTCAAAAAGGATATGCACTTACATCTGACCATGATAGGAAAACATCTAGCATTCATGTTAGAAGGGCTCTGCACTTACATCTGACCCAGTCAGAAAGGCTCAATACTTACATCCTCCAACATGGCATATACCATCCAAGGAAAGGCCCTGCACTTACATCTAACCATGGAAGGAACCAATCCTATCACCATGTTAGAATGGATTGTGGACTCATCACTTCCCCTTGGAAGGGACCTTGATCTGGATAAAACCAAGATTCTCCCTGAAGTACTCAAACTTCACTCTAGCGATTTCTAGTATAGAATCACATCAGGGTTGATTACATCCAAGGATAACCTACGAGCTTCTCTAGGACTGATTACATCTGAGGACAACCTACAGGACTATTTACATCTGAGAAACCTATGAGATTCACCAGGATTTTATGCTCAGACAACCTGTCTCACCGGCTATTCTAGAACTCCCTCTTTCGAGAGATATCGATCTCGATCACAAATTGGAGCTTCACTGCTCCTCTCTTGGCTATTCTTAGCACCATGCAGGACTCCTTCTTGTTAAACCAATAGATCACACCTGACCTCATACTGAAGCAGCACCTCGAAGTGTTGTTCCTATCAATGGCACTACCTACCCAATCCGAATCCACATAACCCTCCAGGTTATTCTTCTGATTTGCTTCATACTTGAGCCCATAGTCAACTATACCCTTCAGGTACCTCAAAATATGCTTTGTATCAATCAGGTGAACATGTCTTGGATTTTTTAGGAACTGGCTCAATGTGCTCATAGTAAAGAAAATATTTGGTCTCATATTCATGAGGTACATAAAGGACCCAATCATTTGACGATACATCGTAGCATCAACCGACTCTAACGAAGCATCACTCAATAGCTTCAGGTTTGATGCCATAGGTGTGGTTATGGCCTTGCATTCTATCATCCCGAACCTCTTTAGGATCTTGACTGCATACTTCCCTTGTCCAAGGGATATTCCATTCACACTTTTCCATACCTCCATGTCTAGAAAGCAATGCACCATACCCAAGTCCTTCATCTCGAACTCGGAAGCAAGTCTCCCTCTTGCAACTTTAATGAGTTCCACTTTCCCTGCTAGGAACAAGTCATTGACATATAACAGGAGCATCAATGGTATTTCACCTTCAACCTTGAAGAAAAGTTTGGAATATTCTTTACTCTTAGTAAAGCCTAGTGCTATCAGTGAGCTATACATCCTATCATACCATGTCAAACCTTAGGATCTTCTGTAGTCACTCCCTCTGAAGCATAGCATTATTCTCCCTCTGCCTTCCATACTCTATGTATCATGTACTGGAGTGAAAAGTATCTTCCTCTCCTACTATTAGTCTATATATCCCTCTAGGGTCACTAGATACCAAGATCCCCTATCTTGAAAATGTTCTTCTCGCACCCATCTGTGAGCTTGTCATCCTCTATAGGCTTTCATATTCAACCTCGTAGAAATGGTTAAGATATTCATCACTTTAGGTGATATTCAAGCTCCTCATGTTTTTTTTATCCCATGGGTGTCTTCCGAGCTCATACAATGCATTCTTTAATTTGCACACATGAGTTTGCATGTCACGTATCTTAACTTCTAGTGGCTGCAAATGTCTCTTCATAGTCTATTCCTTCTTTCTGTCAGAAGCCTCATGCTACAAATCTTTCCTTGTATCCCACAATGTTTCCATCTACTACATGTTGGATCTTTTATATCCATATGGAATACATTACAAAATTCCCTTCAGGTCTTGATACTGCACCCTAGACATCATTCTTCTTGAACTGGTGCTCTCCTTCCCTTTCTTCTTGGCTACTTATTCATAGCTGGAAGATTCTGTGTTAATGATGTCTCTCAACAGTGTCACATAACTGCACTGTGTCTGAGACCTCTTTCTTCCTTTGAAAGTATCGTCATATTATTCTTCATCTTGTATTATTTCTCGAACTATCATCACTTGTTCTTCGGAACAAGTTTAACCCTTCTTTTCTTGTAGGCGATTGTACACAATCTTTCCTACAAGTCAAATGCATTAGTTGTATGGTTAGAAACATTTCATAAAGCATATTCATAATGGAAAATTATTATGCATAAATATATAATCATGCAAATATTTTATCCAATACAACATTTATCCATATCTCACAGAAACTTTCTAGATGCCTTCCATCTCTACCATGACATCATTGAGATTGTGCACTAATCCAATATGTCAGCAAAGAGGTTTCATTCTAGATAAGTAGAAGTAGAGAGTTGTATAGAACCATGAGCAGGCTTACCCATCACATGCATATTAGTAGTATACTCTCATTAATGAAAACATTCTATCATGCATAACACATCAGCTGAATATAAACAAATGCATAACAAAACAATATCATGAAATGACAATTGAATACTTATCTTTATTCGTTTCATGGGTAGACTCCTTCTTGAGCCTTTAGCTTCATCATCTTCTTTATTTCTAACAACGCCATTTCTAATCCAAATGCTAAGATGGATAAGAGGTTATTCAAGAGTTGAGTTCTTCAGATTCCTCATCGCTTGAGGGATCTTCTTTGGATGGTGAGACCTTGATCTTCAGTTGCTCCCATCTTCTTTTCTCTTATTATGAGTCGAGCTTCATTTTGTGTGTGCTCTTCCCAGAGTTTGTTGAAGGTAAGCACTTCCTTATGGCACACATTCCTCTAATCAATGAATCCCATTATCCTGGGGGGGCATTCAAGTTGGTTATCAAAACTTATGCATTCTCTTGTTCTTCATCCACTACTTCAAGTTTTTCTTTGATTTGAGAGACCCTTGTAAAGTATGACTATATGGTCTCTGCATTCTGGATCTTTACATTCTTCAACTGGTTTCTCAAAGTCATCTTATGATTTATGTTCTTCCCTTAAAATAGCTTGGTCAAGGAATCAAAAATCTATTTAGGTGTCTTTATGGAAGACATTTGTGGTATAATGTGATCCTTGATTAAATCAAAAATGATCTTCTTGGCCTTGACCAAGTTCTTCTTGTGTAAGGCTTTAGCCTCATCCTCCTCTAGAACTGGAACCTATCCACTTATGTAGGTGTCCAATTAATTTTCTTTAAGAACCAGTGAAATCCTATACTTCCATGCTCAGAATTTTTCAAATTCACCAGGCTTGTCATCAAACTAGTGTGATTAGTCATCTTGAAATGAGAACCTCAACTGTAAATAGTAAAAGATTATACCTTACCGATTTGAAGTGTCTGTCCTGGTTCTGGAGCTGGCTGATCTAGGGTTTATCAGAGAAACCTTAATTTTAAAAACTTAGAATCTTTCAAATATTATTGGATAGAAATATGGTCCTCTTCAAGGTGATCTATCCAATGTACTCCTTTTCTGAAAACAATGGAGGGAAGCTCCCGGAACAGGAAGCCCTAGTTTTCCAATTTCCTCTGCAGAAATTCCTAGTATTGTTTCTGTGGTATCTCCACAAGTAATACTCTTATATATATATAATTTTATAATGAGTTATCATGTTCCATACTCTTTCTTCCACCACAAGTTTTAGCAGAATTGGTTTCACCAATTGGGACTTATGATAGTTTTCCCATGGTGACTTAATTCAGGACTGTTCAGCATAGCAAGATTGTATCGAATTCCATGTGTCACTATTTCATTATCAGAGTCCAAAAATTTTACCATGGAAATTAAAATCCATACCCTATCTATAGTGTCTTTCAAAATTTAATTTGGACCTTTGTAACCCGAGATATAGCAATTCTCCCTAGGTGTCATGTTTAGGGATGAATCCTGGAAGAGGCTGGAACCTTGACTTGGAGGAATCATATCTCCTAGAATATAATGAATATAAGGATGAAATTTTTATGCATGGTATATTAGGATTTTATATTTGTCTTTTGAAAAATTTGGCCCCCAATAATTCTTCAATCCCGATATATAGGGAATGTACCAAAACTACCAGTTTTAGTATTTTAGGGTTTTTTAGGCCCGGGGTCAAACTAGGGTTTGACTTTCCTGGAGTTTCACTCAACCAAAAAAATTCAAACTTGGTCTCTAAACTTATATTTTTATGAGGAGATAAATCCTATGCTGGGATCACTCAAAAATTCCTCTTTTGTAAAAATCCCTAATTTCCCGCAGCAAAAACTGAAAATGCCCGGAATCAAATTATGCTTCGACAAAAAGATGCGCCCTTCAATAGAGAGTTATCCTAGCCTCCTTTTGCTGATGGATTGTGGAGATATACCCAAAAATTAAAAATCCCTATATTATGCAGCTGCACAGTGACTTCTTCTCAAGTTAGCTCTAATACTGTTATCACTCGAGGAAACTCCTCTAGGTTACAGCTCGAGGATGCCTGGTAGCTTAAATGTTTTTAATGTTTTTTATAAATGGATCAAGTCATATGACCTACAATACCTCACTCTCAAAATACATGCATACAACTCAATCAAAAGATAAGGCTTCTAACCACCAATGTTCAGAGCGTTGATAATAAGGTGAATAAATGGAGAACTTGCTATGCTGGCAGAGTCATACATAAAACAATCACATATGAATGAATAATCATAACAAGGAAAAATACTTGTAATTCAACTCATTAACACATAGATAGGATGATATCTATCTACCATTAGATAAAAAGAATAAACCTGAATCAGACATTCAAGCACAAGTACAGAACAAAAAATATATGGAAGCTGAACATATAATGGCAAAAGAGCTTATATTAGATGATGAATAACATGAGAAGCTTGATAACAATAAGGGTATAAAAGTAATCAAAGTCAAACCCTTGCTTCAACATAAGTCTTAGGATTTATAACACTTATAAAATTTATCTCAGATCCTGAAAAGTTGGATCTGATTTACTAAAAATAGATAAAATAACTATTTTTTGCAAAATTAGGTCAAAAAACCTAATTTAAGTGCTAACCTATCTAACTCTAAAACTCGTTCACTCCTTGAACTCTTTGATAACTATAATTATCATTGAATTAGAGCTATGACCTATTATCTAACAGATAAGTCACGATTTGTCAAAATCAGGTAGGGTTTGTGACCCTTTTCTTCTTGATGGCACCCTCAAAATTGGAACAGACCCCCTCCACTGGTGCCTTTAATAAATTTTCAGCTTCATAATTCACCCCTGAGGTGTTTGTATCCACCAAAACTGGTTCTATGTGTAAACATATCATTCTTCACCCTTTTGTGCTTTCAGTGGTTAAGGAGACAAAATCCTGGGTCTATAAGCTGTTGAAAGATCTGCTTTCAGTGGCTAATGAACAATTGTTTCCCTTATCCATTGAAAGCTCTGTTTCTGTAAAATTTAATTAAAATTTTAATCAATCTCTTACAACTTTACTCCTAAACTTCTGGTACTTTTCAACCTGTAGAATATTTGGAATATCAGCAACATCATGGGCTACCTCCGGGTCCTAAAGGCTTTATTCCAGCCTCTGCTAGGGTTTCCAGCACAAGGTGTGTTTTAGGGTTTGCATCCTTCTTTGCCTTGTTTTTTTAGAGGTTTTTGTGTTGTACCTTTAATGTCTCCGTAGCCTGCCTAGGTTTTGGATTGGTATCCATCTCATAGGTTTCTTCTGGGCCAAAGATGCTTATTTCCACTTCTGCTAGGGTTTCCAGCTTTTGGTGAGCTTGAGATTTAGGGTTTAACCTCTTCATCTGCAACCTTGATAGCCTGATCTTCCTGTAGATCCTAGTGTTTTCCTTCATTAATATCGTATTTTTTTTTTGCATCAGGGTATACATCCCTCTCATTTCTAGAGGAGATTCATGCAATTCAGTACTTCTTTTGGTTAACCTTGTATTGGTTCTTTTGATTTCTCTCTCTAGGACCTCTAGTTCATATACTTGCCTTAATAGCTGGTTGATTCTATGGGACCCAGGTTTACTTTGAACTCTTCAAAATCTGCAGCAAATCTTCATGGACTGATAGATGAGGTCCAAAATGCCACCTGGAGGACTGACAGGTCATCTTTTGCCCTAAAAATTTGGTGAAAATGCTGAAAAATGGGGCTCAGAAATGGATTTGTTCCTTCAAATATGTGACACTTGTGTATATACTGAAAGAGTTTTTTGTATATTGGTTTTTCCTAAGAAAAAACCTCTCTCAATTGTTTTAAATTCGTTTTCATTTTCTTGAGATCGGTATTTCAAAAACATGTGTAAAACAGGGAAATTCTAAGATTCGAAAATTAGGCCTCAGTGATGGATTCGATTATTCCAATATGAAATACCTATAGGAAAACGAATAGATGTTATTGTTCTATGAAATATTAGGAACAAAAACCTTTGAGATTTTTTCAAAAAGACTCTCCAGTCGCTCAGAATTGTTATTTTAAAAAAATGAATTTTCGTAGTAAAACATCAATTTTGGTGGCTTGGAAAACCCTAAATTTTGTTTTTAAGCTTTCGAAAGATGGAATTTTTGATGGCTAATGAACTTTTGAAAAGTTTTCCTAATCCATCGAAATATCCTTCTTCCAAAATTTATCAAAAAATGTAGTTAACATGCTTTTAGTGGTTAACGTGGTCCTGAGTCCAAATTGTTAGCTGCCGAAAGCTGGGCTTTTCGGTGGCTAATGAACTGTTGAAAAGTTCGCCTAAGACACCAAAAGATAAAATTTAATTTTTTTTGAAAAAACAGAACACAAGGCATTTGAATTTCGTTAAGCACCCAAACATATTTCATAATATGCCCTGAAATCTTCATCACCATGCAAAAAATAAATTGTCTGAGTTCTACCTATTGAAAACTAATTTATTTAGGAGATAACATCTGGCTCCTACTCAGGGATGGGTACCTCCCTATGAGGTCCCAAGAACCCTAGACCAAAATTCCTTTCCTGAAAAATAAGAATTAAAGCTATCTTCTAGTGTTCCACTGGGCATGGATTCATTTGTCTTTTATAACTGATCCCATGCAATCTACCTGTAGCCCACTTTGCTTATCAATGAAAACAGTTGAAAATGACCTAGCTGCTCATATTAAGAGCTTATTTTCCTATCTACTCCTACTCTAACCATGTATTGTTTCTTAATCAAGTAATTCATGCTTCCAATTAAGCCATGTCATAAACGGATTTACTGAACCTATTCTTGATCTTGACTCGAAAAATAATGGAATGGATAGCCAACAAAAAGGTGGTTTGAATTGATAATAAAACCAACTTTCCTCTGACAAGAATATTTTGATATCTATGCTGCTCATAAGTTCTAGATAGTCAACAACAAAGTCATAAAATCCAACAGGAAATACCTTTTATGCTACTGATCTTTTCCTTTACTGATGTTAATGTTGAATGTGGACTACTCAACATTTGTCGGATCAAAATGCAAGCTCAACAACTGATCTAAACCTTTCTGCTTCCCTTCAGCATATTTACGTAATCTGAATTCATCATGATGATATGCTGGCTTATCATAGCTAACAATTTCCTCTTCCACAATAATATATTTGCGGGATATATCAAAACTAAAAAGATCTTTATTGGACTTTTGAGCAGCAGATTCATAACAAGCATCTATCATAGCATGCACACATTTTGTATCATCTCTCTCTTGAAAATAAGAACTAGGTGAAATTTGAATAAACAATGAGTATTCACAAATTTTAACATATTCTTCCTTATCGCTGTTTTGGTCGAATATGGCAGTATGAGAAACAACATTTTGAAATAGATCTGGAAAAATATTACTTAGTTCCTTGTCATAATTTGAAGCAACATATTAATAAGGAGAAGGAAGATCTTCCTGATGGTCTAGCTAGAGATTAGACATTCCCTGAAAATCTTGTTCCTCGTGGTTACTGTAGCTTCCCTTGATCTGCAAATATGGAAACTATGAGCTAGGCTTACTGATTTCAATGGTCATTTGACCAACAGAAAGTTGATCGTTTCCATGTGTAGTTAAAGAAATAAATTCCTCAAATTCACAACAATCAGATTTAATGATGGTAGGAAAACATTCAACTACTTTATAATTCATTTCTAGTTCATGTTGATGGAAAAGTGCATCATCTTGAATATTCTTGAAGGGCTGATACATATTGTGAGGGAGAGATCCATCTCTATTTACATCTTCAGCCTTATGATGTAATTCATATTCATCACAGCAATTACCAAACAAGCTCATCTGAAAAATACCTTTTGTAGTGCTCAGTGAATGTGTTATCTCCCAAAATAAATTTATTTTTCAATAAGTTCACTCACAAGATTTATTTTTGATAGGATGAAGATTTCAAGTCATATTATGAAATATTTTAAACTGACTAACAAATTGAGGATCTCTGGTATTTCGATATTTTATCAAATTGAAAGTTTTTAACTTTCAGTGGCTTAGGTGATTTTTCCAACAGCTCATTAGCCGTCGAAAAGCTTTGGTTTCAGTAGCTAACAGTTTAACGTCGGATCATGGTTATCCACCGAAAGTTGGATCGTTTGGTTATTTGTTAAAAGGGACTTTCAGTGGCTTAGGAGAGCCTTTCAAACAGCTCATTAGCCACCGAAAAGCTTTGGTTTCAGCATTTTAGCGAGCGATCGAAGGAGGGCATTAACCACCGAAAGAAAATGAAATGCATTGGGGAAAAGTAAGTTTCGGTGGCTTAGGAGAAAGTGTTGATGATTCATTAGCCATCGAAAGGACTGCCATTCGGTAATTAAATGAATTGATCTAGAAAGGATATAATCTGTTGAAAGCGTGTTTCACAAGACTGTTTGGAAATAAAGTTTTGGTGGCTTGGGCGAATGTGTCTGCGGTTCATTAGCCACCAAAATCTGAGATTTTAGCACCTAGAAAACAAAACCCTGAATGCTCTTAACCATCGAAAAGGCCAAAAGAGGAAACGATGACCTATCCATCAAATCTAACCCATTAGTGCAAGCCAGGTCATGATTAGGCATGATAAACCACTAAAAGGATAGGGAAACTGCAACGAGGCATAAGATAATTATTGAGGAGGTTTTTATTTATCTAATGATGATCGATGTGATTCAAAACACTATTTTTCCTTCGATCAATCCGACAAACTGTAGAAAATATCCACTGAATATCAACTTTGAATTAAAAATGATTGCTGGACTAGTGGTCTCGAAGATATCACCAAAGGCCATCATCCTCTTACTCAAGCACTTCTCAAGAAATTAAAACCATCATAATCAATGCCCTATCCTCCAGTACACTCCAACTTCAATTGCATGAATCCTCACCACTCAAAGCCACCTCTAAAAGTTAGCTCGCTAACCTCTTCCACAAAACTTGAATTCAATTTTTTGCAGGCACTTAGGAGCACATTCAACAAATGAAGAAAGGAGGGCCTACTCTCAGGAAAGAATTTAGAGACAACAACTACCTAGAAGCACATCCAGAAGTCTACCAGTTCTTCAAAGATGTAGGCTGCTACAAATTTTGTGAGAAAGTTCTAGGTTCACACTAGCAGGTGGCTGAAGCATTTGCCCTCCCTTTCAATGGCTCCAAGGCACTAATAGGTGAGGAGGAATTCATGGTGGATGAAACTCTAATAGTAGAGGTGGTTGAACTCCCAAGAACTAGGGAGAAGTGGTTTAAAACCACCATTACAAAAGATAAGGATTTCATATATTATTTGAAGCCTGAACACAGAGAGGTGGTGTGGAAGAAAAGTGTTCCATCCACCTGGCTAGAAGAGAGGTGGAAACAATTATTGAAGGCCATTGTGTTATATATAAATTGTGAAGGTAGATACAATAGGGCCATAATTTATCATTTCAAAGTAATGAACCACTTCACAGGAAATATCCCACTAAATTTACCTTTTTACTTACACAGGAGCCTGGAAAAAGTGGCACACCAGGTGAAGGCTCAACCAACTAAGATTGCTGGAAGGTTGTCTCACCATGGACTTATACATCTCCTTATCCAAGAATTTCTGAAGAGGAGAAATATGGCATGGACACATTTTTTCTTTTGGAATGGTTTTGAAACAGCCCTATAGCCAGAAGAGAAGGGAAAGTGTCCTTCGAAGAAATCTAGGACCCCCGGGAGTGGAAAGAGGAAAAGAAGGGCTATCTCGCCAACAACAATAGAGTAGCCTCATTCCTCTTCTAAAACCAAGCAGGTTAAAAGAAACCTAGACTTCAGTGAAAATGGCAAGGAAATCACAACACATAGTGGAAACATTTTGAACCTTCCCTACTCATATTCAGAAGAAGAAAGGGAGGAAGGTGTTGACCTAGCAGAGCAGGTGGTAGCAAAAAATTAGGATGAACCAATGGAAAAGGTTTCCTCTAGCAAGCCTAAGGCACAAAAAGTAAACTAGTTGCTGAGACAAGTGTATGAGATGGAAGTTTTAGAAAGAGAGATAAAAAAGAATAATGCCATATTGACCAAGAAGAATAAGCAATTGCACAATTCTTTCCTAGAGATGAGAGGAATCTATATCTTGCCGAAAAGAAGAAACCTAATATACATGAAGGACAACACCAGATTGTACAGGATGATCAGGCTATTGAGGTTGCAGGTGAAGAATTCCAGACCAAACCCTAGCACTCATTTTGCACTGGAAACCCTAGGTGAAGCAGCAGTAAACCTTCAGAATCTAGAATCAAGCCAGGCTGTTGCTAACCTTCCAAACATTGAGCAGGTTGAATAAAGGTCAAAAGATAAGCAAGAAAAATTAAAAGTGTAATTTTGGAGGCTCCTTAAAATTTTGCAAAAACAGGGATTTTGGTGGCTTAGGCAGACGCTGAAGTGGTTCATTAGCCATCGAAAGCAGCGCTTTCGGTAGCTAACAAGCCCGACATTTTGATCCCTTAACCACCGAAAGTAGAAAGAGGCACATGATCAAATTTTGGCACAAAGGACCGGTTTTGGACAAAGGACTGGTTTTGGGCAAACATAACTAGCTCAGGGATGAAGTATAAATATGAAAGGCACTGAAGAACACCATCAAGGAAGGTATGCTCCAGTTTTTACAGTTACATGAAGGAAGAAAGGGTCACAAACACTAACTATCTAGAAAACGGTGACTTATCTAGCAGAGGACCAGTTACAATTTATTCCCAGTACTCATTGCATTCATCAAAATATTCAAACAGTGAATGAGTTCTACAAGTAGATAGACTAGTAGTTAAAATTAGGGTTTTTTAACCTAATTCTGCAAAAACAATTATTATGTCTATTTTTAGTAAATTAGATCCAATTTTTCAGGATCTGAATATTTTTGTAAAGGCTATAAATCCCAAGACTTATGTTATAGAAAGGGTTTGACTTCAAGGACCTATAGACCATTACTACTATCAAGCTTCTCATATTGCTCATGACCTAATATAATCTCTTTTGCTATCATATGCTCAGCTTCCATTTCTTGTCTGGTCTATGCTTATGCT